>JAJONR010008560.1:0-23072 GCA_029582245.1 Solanum etuberosum | reverse complement strand
TTTGTGGACACCACTAACAAGCTTTACACTCAGACTCTCCAAGTTGGTGACTTGTTTGTGTTCCCTAAAGGACTAGTGCATTATCAGTACAATTCTGATTGGAATAAATCAGCTACAGCCGTGTCTGGTTTTGGCAGCGCGAATGGTGGAACTGTTTCACTTCCAACAACATTGTTTGCTACAGGGATCGATGATCAAATTCTCGCCAAGTCCTTCAAGTCTGATATTGCCACTATTCAGAAGATCAAGGCTGGTCTTTCACCTTAGTCAATTTTTTCTGTATTTTCAACACTAAAATTTTTGTTTCTTGAGGTGTGCTATATTAGCACCGCGATCTGCATCATAAAATGCAGTACTACTACTTCTGCTTAGTGCTTGACAGACTATGTATTTCTTGTTTTAAGATTTTGACACAATAAGTTGTTCTATACTTGACATTGATTAGTCTTTAACAACTCTCAGAAATGCAAGCAGTCATGAATAAACATGTCGATTAATCTTTTAGCCACGGGCACTGCATTCTGTGACGTACAGCTTCATTTCCAGTAGTTTATTTTCAAACATATCAAACACCAACTGACTAGAAAACCAAATAGTAGTTACTATTTGGAATCAATAAGAAGCTTCATATCTGCAGTCTAAGATGAAAGGCTCTTGATCTTCTGAATGGTAGCAAACAGTGGCGGAACCAGAATTTTCACTAAGGGGATTCAATATATAAAGATGCAAACACATTAAAAAGCCAACAGGATTCAACATCTACTTTATATACATAAAAAGTAATTTTCCGGCGAAGTAAGTTCAGATGTTTGTGTAAATGGTTGTTGGTCTATTATCATAATTCGGCATGTAAGTAAGTTTGAGTCAGTGACAACGCTCGTTTTAAGGCTTCACTTTATGTCTCAAATTGATATTTACGTTGTATTATTTTTAGACGGAGCGAGCCCTATTATATGAGCAATGTATTGTTTGTTAGAAAAATATTATTGAATGTCCATAACTGTTATTGATCATGAGTAGCAAATGTTATCCTTCATTAGAGGAAACTGTGGACTAATAAATATGCAGATTGCAGTACTGTCTTGTAAGTACATGTCAAGACACACAAATTTAGTAGTGAAAATACAGAAGATTGCCTAAGATGAAATACCAGCCTTGATCTTCTGAATAGTGGCAACATCAGACTTGAAGGACTTAGCGAGAATTTGATCATCAATACCTGTAGCAAACAATGTTGTAGGAAGTGAAACAGTTCCAGCATTCGCGCTGCCAAAACCAGACACGGCTGTAGCTGATTTATTCCAATCAGAATTGTACTGATAATGCACTAGTCCTTTAGGGAACACAAACAAGTCACCAACTTGGAGAGTCTGAGTGTAAAGCTTGTTAGTGGTGTCCACAAATCCAACCACAAGACTACCTTGAACGACGAATAACAGTTCAGCTGCACGAGGGTGTGTGTGGGGCGGGTTCATACCTCCTCCGGGGAGCTGAAGCACTGCCAACGAAACACTCTGGCCATCCAAACCTGGAAACTCTGCCTTGCTCACTTTTGTCACTTTGAACTTTTCGATGATGCTGCCAAAAATATCACGTGTACCAGTGAAGGTAAAGAAGTTCCCATCTATGGCGCTTCCTGCAGGAACAATGAAGTCAGACAAAATATCCGGATCACTAGCTTGAGCCATCGAAGAAATGAAAAAGACGGCTACAACAACAAGGACACTTTTCAAGAGGAATGAGGCCATTTTTCGTTGATACAGGTAAAGTGTATATAAATAAGTTGTAAAATGATGATTATTAGTTCTGTTAGACCACAAATTTATAAAAGACCAAAACCAGAACCAAATTTTGCTGAAGGATAAGCCAGTTGGTAATACATGTTAACTAAGCTTGACACATTATACTTATTTGTTTTTGATAGAAGAAACTACCTGGAAATCACATTATAAGATTTCATATTTCGAAAATCGTCTCAATATTCCTTAGGTTTCATCAGTTATATGCTTCAAGATAATACTTTTATAGACTCTTTGATCTTGTAATATAAGCTAAGTGCATAAAGTCAAAAACATAACAATTTTTAAAGGGAAAAAGTTAACTGCTTTTTCTTGTCCATATTGAAAGACAGAACTGGAAAGGGGTGAGTAATTGTGTTGTTTCTTCAGTTGACACAATAAACTTCTGGAGCAGTTTCCTATGTTCACAATTCCTTTTTGTTTTTGCAATTCATCGGAGACTTCAATCTCAATTCTTGTTTGATATGTCCCTTGTATAGCTATAAAATCTTTAGTCCTTCAAGAAATCATTCAAATAAATAAACGAAAACAGGAGAAAAAATGGAATCAAAAACTTCAAGTTGCATAGTTCTGTTAGCTCTAGCAACATCACTAGTCATTTTCCAAATGGCATCAGCTGGTGACCCTGACATCCTAACAGACTTTGTGCTGCCACTGGGCGTGCCATCAGTTGACGCTTCCTACTTCACCTTCTCAGGCCTAAGGGGCCTCGTTGGAGCTCCACCACCCGAAAAATTCAAGGTGACAAAGGCAGCAATGACCGAGTTTCCAGCCCTGAACGGACAAAGTGTTTCCTATGCAATCCTACAGTACCCTGCAGGCTCTGTCAACCCTGTCCACACTCATCCACGTTCAGCCGAGCTACTTTTCCTCATGTCAGGCACACTCGAAGTAGGATTCATCGATACCACGAACAAGATTTTCACTCAAACATTGCAAACAGGAGACGTTTTCGTGTTCCCTAAAGGACTAGTACACTACCAATACAATGCTGATGCTGAAAATTGTGCTTGGGGTATATCTGCCTTTGGAAGTGCAAATGCAGGCACTGTTTCTGTTCCTAACTCTGTCTTCAATACAAGCATTCCTGATAACATTTTGGCTAAGTCTTTTAAGACTGATATCATTACTATTCAGAAAATCAAGGCAGGTCTAGCCTGAAGACTACGTTGATCGGACTATTCAAAAATGTTGTCAGATGCTTTCAAATCCTCTAAAAGTAGTGTTTTTTTTTTTTTATGATCCGACACAGGTGTGACAACATTTTTAGATAGTCCGACCAACATAGCTTAAGGGTAGTTTTTTTTTATATAATATATTCTTGATTTTCAATTTTCATGTAAAATAATTAATCTTCAGGGAATCTTGAATAAGAAGGTTTATACTTTATATATGGCATGACATCATCAAAATGCAAAGTATAATGATAATTGACCTTATATATTTTGAGAAGACTTAAAAGAAGTTCTATTTTTTTTCCATTCCTATTCAGCAGAGCTAGAAATTTCAAAATATAAAGTAGTAAAAACAAAAAGAAATCATAGAGATTCGACATATATAGAGAGAAAATAATTTGACCTTATATATACGGTACATAATGAAAGGGGTTTGCATGAACCCCTCTACCCATGCCTCAACCTCCGGTATTAGTAGTTATAAAAAAATTCCCACATATGTTATGAGTTGAAGACATAATAATTTTATTGTATCGTATTGTTCCATTATATAACAAAGAAAATTTTCATTTTATGCACGACCGATTTAGTGCAATTGCATTATTATTTTTACCTCATCTTGCCCTTAGTTTTATTGTTTTCTATAATAACTTAACTCTGCACCTTAATTTTTTTTTGGTTATATTGTAAGCCTATTCTTCATATTATTGATGGGTAGTATTATAAAATAACGAAAAATGATAAAATTTACAAAATATTATACTCATCAAAATAATATTGTATCCTCTACATCTCATTTCGCTTGATCCTTATATTAAAAATAAATTTTATCTTTTACTGGTTTGTTTTAGAAAATCAAGATATTCTTTTTAATATTATCTTTATTATTAAATAATTATACAAAGTAATGGAATGGTAGTCAAACTTAAATATACAAAACATACCAATAGTAATAATTAGTAAATCAAACTATTAATAAATAGCTTATTAATGAAAATGCTACTTCAACAAATTAAAATGAAACAAGGAGAGTATAATAAAATAATATGATGCATTATACCTGGGGACCAATAAAATGAATTAAGAATTTCAAATTTCAGTAGAAAGAAAAATATTAGGTGATATCTTCTCATATATAAGATTCACATGATACTTATGATTGGTGGGAGATAATATACATCTGATGAATTAGTTGAGGTCCGTCAAAACTGACTCAAACATTACAATTATAAAATGAAAAGAAGAAAATAAGACGAGTTATGAAAGATCTATTCCATGTGTCTTAACATTGGTAAATAGAGTTATGTGATACTTGTTATTCGTGCAAGGTGACAAATCTTGAATTAATCGAAGTACACAAAAACTAGCCGGAACATCATCACAATCATAAAAAACATATATAGAGAAGTACTAAAAACACCTCGGAACTTGACACAAATTATTAGTTTCGTCTTCGAATTATTGACAGCCTTAAAAATACTCATTTACTTGACTAACTAAACTTAGATACAAACCCGATCAACAACATGACATAACAAGTGATCTCAAACTTTTGTAGAAGCATGACACTCTTAGGGCCCGTTTGACCATGCGTTATGAAATCGCGATCTGAAATCATGATATGAAATCATGAGATGAAGTTGAAGTTTTATTTGGATATTGTGAAAACACTACTAAACTTGACGAGAACTCAGGGGTATATTTCGCTAATGTTGCAAAATCAAAAATACATTTAATTTCAGTTAATCAAATTAAAGAATATTTTTAAAGCTATTAATAATTCGAGAATAAAATTAATAATTCACATCAAATTTCAATGTATTTCAATTTATGAAAGATATGTGTAACAACAATATTGAATAGTGATTGATTTATTCAATAATTCTTACATCACTTTTTTCCACTTACAAATGACAAGAGAGAAATCAAACTTTTAATAACAAAACTTCATCAAATTGTCAATTCAAGATTCTTGATTTCTGTTTCTTTCTAATTTCTCTGATTTTCAAGAATCCAAACTGTGAATTTGTTGTGTGAAAGAGATCGATGATATTACTGCAATCTCCCTCTAGATATCTCCTTCAGATCTTGTACAATCGCGTCCAGAAGTAAGCTTCAATCCATTTCAGTATTTTCAATTTTCCCTCTTTTTAACACTTTTTCAGGTCAAATTGTGGTTTAGGGTAGTCTGGATTGCATTATTGCTGTTTTTTTTTTTTTGGAGTTGATTGATGTTTGCATAGTTTTAGCTCATTTCTGTGTGTGATTATGAAGATAAAAGTACTTATATGTATCTGCTGGAATTAGCATAAGCATAAAGTTGCAATCTTTTAGTATTTTAAAAGAAAATTAGGGTAGAAGGGATTACAAAGTGTGGAATCGAAAGCTCGGTGAAAGTTCTTGTAGCCAGCTAATGAACTGAGCTAATAAGATTAAACATGGTTAGGGAAGTGTGGATTGCATTATTGTTTATTTTTATTTTTTTATGGGAGCTGATTGAATTGCAGCTAGAATGATTGATGTTTGCATAGTTCTATCTTATTTCTGTGTGTGGTTATGAAGATGAAAGTACTTATATGCATCTGCTGGATTAGCATTTGTTGTTGCACTTTCTTAAGCATAAAGTTGCAATCTTTTTTTTTTCCCCGATAACCATGGTGTCCAGACCAGCTTTCGTGCACCTCCACTAAATCCACGGGATACCTGCCACCTCCCTCGCGCACCTTGACTAATTCCATGGGATATCCGCCACTTCCCACCAACAACAATTAATAGGTAACTCTGTCCACCAAGGTTAGGACAAATGGGAAGAAATCACCAAGTATTTTTGTCTCTGTTGGGATTTGAACATGAGATTTCATGTTTCTCAACCCACTTCATTGATCACTAGGCCACAACCTTGGTGCTATTACATGGATTTTGTATGTGGGTGAATATTTCATAAGGACCCAAGTAACTGTTTGGAACGAGTATGTCCGATATTTAGCAAACTCTAGTTGATTGAGTTACAGCTAGTATAGTTGATGTTTCTGTGTAGTTCTAACTCATTTCTGTGCTTGAGTACGAAGACTTTAGCACTTATATGCGTCGCTAGGTATTAGCATTTGTTGTTGCTCTTATTTAAGCATAAAGATGTAATCTTTCAGTCATTAACACCCGTGATACATGCGTATATAGGTGAATATTCTGTATGAGTATGTCCAATAGTTGGCAAGCTCTAGATGATCACTATACAGTGAAGCACGGAAATACTATGTGAATAAAGAACCATAATGTTGTAATGTGCATTTCCAAAAAAGGCAAAAGTGTTTCAACTTTTTCTACCTTTTGCATAACAGTTTGGAGAGTTGCATTTCCTTCCTCGCATCCCAGGGAGCTGGAGTAGAGGATGAACATGAACTTCCTACACTTATCAGTTACCGAAGTAGAATCAGCTAATCAATCCAAAAGTGCTGCCAACAAAGTCACAAATGCTCAAAATTTGATTAATTGTTCTAGCATTAGCTACCGTCATATTAAAATTGATCATTTTAATTTGTTTACTTCCATATCATGGGAACCCCTCCCTGTTAACAATATAGCATAAATTTCCGGTTCCTTTATTTGTCCAATTGCTCTGAGCTTATTCTTTCACTAATTGGTGTATGCTAAAAGTTCTAAAATATGACATACCTAGTTTACTGATCCTTGAATCTTCCAAAAAATTTGGCAGCCATGTATTGCGAATAGAACCGATGCTACTCCGTCGTTTGTTTGAATAATCTGTAGTAGATGCTGACAGCACATCCTTATTTTGCAGTCTTGAGAAAGGAGTTGAACTGGACTGCCAATGGGTTGAATTTGATGATATCCGTTACCATATTCAGGTGAGTTATTATCATACAACAGTCCACTTTGATGATTTTTCTTTCTTTTTTTCCCAATTTTTTCCCCTCAAAAGAAAAATGAAAGAACCACTAAACACATCATTATTTTAAAAATGTTAATTGAGATGGTCATATCTTATTTTGACATGCTTTCATCTATGATACATCTGGCTGGCTAATCTGTAACATATTCTGCAGGGTTCAGTGAAAAATCCAAATGTCCTGCTTCTTTCTGTATCATTGCCCATACCACCTCCAGAAACTGTCCTCTTTGGTGGACTTCCACTTGGAGCGCTAGAAGCCATAAAAGCAGCATATGGTGTAGTTGCACAAATTCTTGATCCTCCAAGAGATGGGTTTAATCTCACACTTAAACTAAACTTGTCAAAACTTCCCCCAGATGAAGGTTCTGCAAGTTTCCTCTTTAAGGTCATTATGAGCTTGCTATAATTGTGCTGGATGGTATAGGATATTAGTCCAAACTGCATTACTAGAAAATTTTGGGGGGTTCTTACTCTCCTAAGGGTAATCAAGAAATAAATGTGATTGTGTCCGCTTCATGTTGCATGTCTATTTTACCAAATTCTTTTCAATCTAAGTTGAGAACACTCATTATTAATAAGCACACATTCAGCACACACACATGAAAAAGGGGTTTTCATTCTTCTTGGTTTCTCTTCAGTCGAAAATTTCAGTGTTTCCTTTCTCTTGGAGTTTTTTTGCTTATGTGCGTGTTTTCATTATTCCAAGAACTAAAAGGGAAATTGACAATTTTTCACTCATTCTTCTAGCTATGAAGAGTACAATTTATTGTCTGAGTAGCGGCAACATATTTCAAAGAAAAAAGATATAACTGTATATTATACTAGTATGCAGCATTCACTGTTGGCTCGAAGTTGAGCCTCCAAGCTTCTGAATTTCTGTTCTTGAATATCATAGTTCAGTAAGTAATCTCTTAACAAAAGGATGCAAGTCCAATGAAAGATCTGTACAGGAAACAATTAAACAAGCTAGAGTTTTTCTCTACAAAAGTCACCTATTCATCTGTAAAAGTTGGCAACCATGTGTTGCCCAAAAGGAAAGAGCAAAGTCATCTGAATGTTGAGTATAGGGATTAAATTAAAGAGCCAATTGGTTCTCATTATCGATAAAGAAAGTTCAACTGTGGCTAGCAATGGTGAATCAAACTTATCCATTTTCCTACAAATCCCAGTCTTGTTGTCTTGTACTCCAGAATTTTTTTAACTTGATCTTCAATTGGGGGATTTAGAACATTTGTTCCCCAAGAACAAATTTTGTACTCAAAGGAGAGACGTAAGCGCAAAACAATCAGAGGTACTCAACGAACTCAAAAAAGAATACAAGCAGGGGAATAACTCCCTTTGAAATAAAGAATAAAAAGCCCTTGCAAAATTTAACTCTTTCTGTGCCATGGTTCACTTGGATCTGTGTTATATTTTTGGATGCACCTTAGGTTAAAGCTCTTTGTTATATACTTCCTCCATGTGCTTTCCTTTCAGTCCATTGTGTCCATTTTCTGTAATGGAGAATTATATAGCTTTACTATTTACAACTTTTTGAATATTGCACCACTAAAAGTCTCATTGGACCTACTCTTATTCTTATAAAGTATTTAAAATTACCAAAGAATAACTATATCTGTACTGCCGGTGGTATTATGAGGTATCCACCAAATCCAGGAGGAAAATATCCTCCTAGATGTTGCTGGTGCGTAAAATAAAAGACCATATTTCTACTTTCAGCACACCCACATCACAATCCAATGTAATTTCAGCTTTGCTGTTGATCTTTTAGCTGGTCAAATTCGAGCTCCAAAGTGCAAACTTGGGTTGGTAGTACAAGTCAGTATGTAGCATTACACTTTTTTTTTATGAGTTGGTATACTTATTATTTCAGTTCTCTTTAAATTTGTGAACAGTTCTATGTAGTGTACTAATTTTCAGAAAATCTTTGATACTTCTGAACCTGGTGATTGTCTATTTTTGCTGAAAGTTTCAGTTACAATCCTGGAATATACATTGCTTATGATATTTCTTTCTGATTGTAGAGCAAAAACATGCACTCCTGACAAAGATTGCATCGGTGAGGGAGGTAGTAATGGGAGCCCCACTGAGGGCAGTTTTGAAACAACTTGTTACAAGGACAGTTCCTTCCGATCTAGGCAAGCCTGTTGCCCTGGTTCATCGTCCTAACGAGTCTTTTTTCCTTGTACCTCAGGTGAGTAATTTTATCTACTTTATAACATGCACACAATGGTGAAAACTATAGCTTACCTCTATAGGTTTAAGTTTAATAAACATGAATCCATTTCAAAATGCTGTGGTGAAAAGTCAGCTTTTCACTATGAATCCATGTCCAAATTCTGCTGTGAAAACTTTCTTTTACCTTGTTGAGCTTGGGTACCATAGCTAAATCAACCAATTCTTTTGACAATAACCACGTATGGATATCTGCCAGCCTACTTTGCCTCATTGACTCCAGAGTGATCCTGCCATATCCACGTTCTGCTAGTACTAATCTCCTCATTTGTTAAGTGTTTTGAACTTGTATCTTTATTTAGTTCCAACATCAGGCATGAACTTTCTTTTGGAATGCATAATTACTCTTTAATGTCGGCATGAATTTGAGTTCCTCAGGGAGTCAAGTTCTATTCTCTGTATATTGCTGTTTCTTCTAATCTAGCTGTATTAGAATAATCTTTATTTCACAACCTTTTTGCTTGACAATTAAGTACTGGGTTAATTCTTGCTGTTGGTCTTTCATCCTCGTAAAAAAATTCTCTCCTTGCCATACTGAAAGGCACATTGTAGTTATTTTAGTATCTATCTGTGAGGAGCCTATAAAGTATTCAGATTAAATGATGCAATGTACTGGCTTTTTGCAGGCAGACAAGGTGACCGTCATATTTCCTATGAGATTTAATGATTCCATAGATACTGTTCTAGCAACATCTTTCTTACAGGTAAACTTATACACGTTTGAATTTGTTCTTATCTTTATCTTTATATCATCCCAATCCAAGAAATAAAAAGGTGTGAGAACTAATAGCTTCCAATAAAAGTAGTATTTTAGAAAATTTCTTTTCATTTTGTTTTAACGGATTACTGTGGTAAACATTCTGATATTTGAACATCCAAATTAAGCCTTCATCATGTTAAGACATAGAACTTGGGCCTAATTCAATTCCAAAAGCTAACTCTTGAGGGGAGGATTGCCTAAGACCATATAAAGAGACCACAATCCTTTCCTCAACCAATGCGAGACTTAACACTCCCCGACATGTCCAAAACTGGACAACTGAAGCGTGGATAACGTAACACAGGGTCCAACATTGAGAAACACAAGAACATGGATTGATGAGTTTGGCTCTGATACCAATACCATGTTAAGAAATGGAACTTGGACCTAACTAAACCCCAAAAAAGCTAGTCCATGGGGGAGGATTGCCCAAGATCTCATCAGAAGACTACAACCAATTCCCTCGACCAGTGTGGGACTTCACACATCCTATTAGTTTGAAGATTGTTTTGAAATTGGATACAATATGATTTGTTTCTTTGTAATCAATTTGCTTGTCACCTTCTTATCATCTTCAAGTAAGACTGAGGTTTTTATGCCAATTGTGATACCAAATAAAGAAATCCGGGAAGACTTGAAGGTGCAATGAGTTGTATATAGGTCATTGTCTTTGAGAAAAAATCCATCTCTTTCATTCGATTTTCTTGCAAGATTTTTGGTACTTCCCTTTTCCATTGGGATATTAATCTTCATGTGCCTGACTGAGTAGGGTGGCTCACTCTTTGAAATTTGATTTTGGTCAGGAATTTGTTGAAGCAAGACGAACTGCTGGACTTAACAATGCCCCTCCTTGTTTGTGGTCTCCATCCCCTCCTCAAGAACTGACGGAAGCTTTTACAGAAGCATTATCTGCTAATGCCGGATTTGTTAGTTTTGGTATAACAGATATTTTAACTAGTTATTCCATTGATATTTTGTGATTCCCATGACCAACTTATTTTCTGACAAACACAGTAATTTTTTCTCGCCACGTGGAAGGCAGAAAGCTGGACAGAACTGTCTGGAACCTATCAACTTTTCATGCTTATGTAAATTATCATGTTAAGGTGAGAATTCTAGACCAAAAGTTTCTTATCTATTGACCTAATTATGTCACATTAATGTACTTCCATACTTGATGCAACACAATTCACAACGTCTTATGTTCAGAAGGTCTCTAGTGAATCTTGAATATATGCTTTGAAAGATTTCCATAAAGGGTGAAGACCTTCAACCTTATAGAAGGCTTTGCTGACTAAATATAGAAAGCTTCATTTATAATTGCGTGCCTGTATTTTACTAACAACTTTCTTCTATATTCTGTGACAAAAAAATATTAGACAAGTATTCTTCATTCTATTGGAATTTTTTAAAGCTCTTCATTCTTTGAATCCATGAAATTAAAATGTCCCACACAGTGGATGCTTGGCATTATTTATGTTACCACCTTATACATTTTAGGAGAGTATGAAGACTAAATGCCACACATATATATCCCACTAGCTAAATGTCACGCTCCGAGCCTACACCCTGGGCGGGACTGGCACTCGAGAACCATTGCTGGCCCCAAGCGAACCCTTGGCCTGGCTTAACTCTTAGCGGAAGACTTACTCATGATAAAAGAAAGTATTGAAATACAATCATAACTAAACTGTCTCAATGAATAACTTAGAATGTTTTAAAGATCAACATTCAACTGGCCAAAATGGCAACTCAAGTCTCAAGCATAATTGAAATGGAAAGACTCAAGAACTAACATCAAACTAACTATCTATGAAGCCTCTAACAACTGAGATGGATGTCGGGACAAGACCCACGACATCCTAAATGAACTAACTGATAAAGCAATAAAAGGAGTCCTCCGGAAGCAAGGAGGCTCACCAACAACTCTGAAGCTCAACTAGAATCAACGATGCGCTGGATCCTGATCCTGATTACCTGTATCTGCATCATAACAACGATGCAGGCCAAATGGCATAAGTACATTGAATGTACGAGCATGCGAGGGGAATTCTAAAACAAGACATAAGCTTGAAAGGAACTGAAAGAACATACCTGGGCTCAACTCAACTCAACTTAACTCATTTCAATATAAAGCGATAATATGAATGCAATATAAAGAAAAACTTTTTAAACATGGATAACAACTCTGTGTATTTAGAAATACAATAGTAACTCAGTTTGTATGCAAAGATACAATATAAACTCTGTGTGTATATAAAAATACAAATAACTCTGTGTATATAAGAATACAAAATACTTCTGTGGGAGTTTCTCTAACCGACAATCATCACTTAAGAGCTATGTGATGATACAACGTTTTGTCTCACGCTGCCAGGGTCGTCCTATACCTTGCCAAGGGCATAGAACCTAACTACTAAGTGGATCCACTAGTCTATGCTAAAAAGCACTAAGGAATCATCTAAAAAGTATGACCCTTTTCAACCCATGATGGCTACATGGTTTATGGGGGCTGTGAGTTGTCTGAACTCTCCCCCATATCGGTTCTCAATACTACTCCCAAAATATACTAGCTCATATGTTTAAAAACATAACTTCTTTCTGTGGTTTGAGATAATTGCTCAAAAACTTAGCTCAAAGGCTCTCTTGGAAATCAAAGTTTCCTCTCTTGCTTAATTGTGAAAGCATTTACTCTTGACTGAAAAACTACCTCAAAGGCTCTGTTGGAAATCGGTGTTTCCTTTCTTGTTTAAATGTGAAAACATTTACATTTTGGGAATACATAGTCCCGATATACTCTTTTGAAGAAATGAACTTCAATCTTTACTCTTTACTCAACTCAAAACTCAAGTCTTAAAACAAAGTTAAAACATTTGTGAAAGACTTTTGGAAGACTCTATGAATTTCTCTTGACTTGACTCTTAACTTTCCTTGAATTGAATTATAGATTCAAGGCTCATGATCTCATGTTATGGATGATTTCATGGTGTTTAGACGTACCTTAGAGTATAGAAATCAACTAAAAAACATAGGTACGTTTCAAGGGAACTCATACGGAAAGAAGTGGGAAAGGGTAGAAGACCTGGCGCTCTGAGTGGCGCGGGGCGCCAGACCCAAAACTTCAGTGCCTGGTGTTGGGGCGCTCTGAGTGGCGCGGCGCCCCAGAGCCCAAACTTCAGCCCCCAAAGTGGGGTCCTCTGGCTGGCGCGGCGCCCCAGACCCCTGCCCAGAAAATCCCCGATTTTTCTTGCTTGTTTTTCAACTCTAAACCCTCTAGATTCAATTGGTTCTTTCCCCAAACACTTAAATTCGAATACATAACCAAAATATGCAAGAATCTACTCAAAATGACATCTAATTTCATGAATTTAAATCAAGAACTCCTCAACAATCAAGAACCCAATAGAAACTTCAACAAAATCCATCAAGAACTCAATTTCTATACTTTCAAGAACATAATTTCGCTGAATTAAATCATGATTGGCGCGTGGGTGAACGAACCCAACGTTATGTGATCTTACATACCTCGTAGGGATTAACCCTTGGCGAAAATCCACAAGCTAATCTTCAAGAACACGACGATTCCTAGCTTCTTCTCCTCTTTTCTGCTCTTCTTTTCTCTTCTCTCAAAACCCTAACTTTATTTTATGAAGCGTAATAGTTCAGTTTAGACCCCAACTTAATTATCAAAAACGAATTTAATTAATTGGGTAGTGAAAAGACCATAATATCCTCCTAAAATCCGGTTTTGACTTTCCTTATCTAGATAGCCCGACTTCAAATGGGAATATCTCCCTCATACGAACTCAAAAATGAGCAAACTCGGTGGCGTTGGAAAGATCTTTCCTACGGTATCTTGTAGCCCACCTAACTCATCCTGTGCTAGGAGTTATGGTCGTTTGAAGTTGACCCAAAACTCAGACTTGACTTAACTTTGTCAAACATTCCAAAAACGGTTTCTTCCTAATTCTAGTTCTTTCGAATAGCGAGGTGTTACACTAAAGTTGTTTGTAATGATTTCTAATTCAGGCCTTTGTAACCTAACCTGTATAGTGTTCCTGGAGAATTGGTACTGGAATCTGTAGATCCTTGAAGCAGTTTATCTATGGAGGCCTTGAGCCTATTAAACGTCTTGCAACTGCACCCACTGGGTTCCTTGTGTATTTACTAACTTGGATTATTTCAAAGAAACGATCTTTCTCAAGTGAAGTGATCAATTTATGGCACATATTGAGATTTTCATAACCATTGCGGCATGCCTCAAAAGCTTTTTTTTTTTTGATGACAAGGGAAACCCGCAGCCGCTACCCTTTGGGTGCGCACAGGGTAAAACCCCCGCTGCACCCGTTGCACCCACTGGGTTCCTTGTGTATTTACTAACTTGGATTATTTCAAAGAAACGATCTTTCTCAAGTGAAGTGATCAATTTATGGCATATATTGAGATTTTCATAACCATTGCGGCATGCCTCAAAAGCTTTTTTTTTTTTTTTTGATGATAAGGGAAACCCGCAGCCGCTACCCTTTGGGTGCGCACAGGGTAAAACCTCCGCTCCTATGCAATAGCTCGCAAACCACATAGGAGAGGTAACCCGCACCAGGCTACTCGACCCAGAAGGCAAACCCCTTTCTTTCGCTGGCAAGGGGTTTCGAACTTGAGACCTCCAACATGGAAGTCCCAAGCTCAAACCACTGGGCCACCCCGAAGGGTCATGCCTCAAAAGCTTTTAATATGATAATATTATTTCTGTCAAACTTTATATCCGAAATTTAATCACTTCGATATTTTTTCTGTAAACAGTGTTCTGAATGTTTCATGCATACTCGGATGAGGCGTCAGGTGGAGTCATTGATACAGGTAATTATCAATCTTACATGATAAATATAGAAACAATAGAATAGCATGTTTATGCCATTCTGTAATACAAATGTGTACTTGGCAATGACCACCTACAAAGAATGCTAATTGGCAAGTTTGCTAAATTTTATATTCGTGGATGCGTTTTTGTTTACTTTTTGCTGAAAGAATCATGGAAACGGTTTACCTTTAGCAATAAGTTCACGCTTGTTCCGATGAGGCTGAATGTAGAGGTTTCCTAATGGTTCTTCGTGCAATCCTATCAAAATGTCTGAGTTTGTTTCTCTTGGGCATCAGGTGATTTCCATTTTGTGGTTTCCATGAAACATGTTCATCAAAGTCATTCTAC
Source organism: Solanum etuberosum (assembly GCA_029582245.1). Lineage (NCBI taxonomy): Eukaryota > Viridiplantae > Streptophyta > Magnoliopsida > Solanales > Solanaceae > Solanum > Solanum etuberosum. The sequence continues at coordinate 7,987 of JAJONR010008560.1, read as the reverse complement.
GTAAAAGCTAAATGGTTAATGTCCAATCTTGTTCTTGTATGACCGGCACATTCATCTTAGTATCCACATCTCTGCAACACTCATCTTGTGGATACGGTGGACTCTAGCGGCCCACATTCACTCTCATATAGCTTACTGGTTTTATACTATATAATACATGTTGTATAAATAGCGTCTATGTGACCTTCTGAAACACGATGCTTGATGACCCTAGTGCCTTTTAAGGACTGAAGTCCCACATGTATCTCAGCTTTAATTCAATTTTCTGTTTTGACATCACATTCTGCCTACTCAACTGCATTGTTTCGTCTTACTGCAGTTCGTTGTAACTAAAATTCCTCGGGACTCATTTCTTGAATTATTTTTCTTGTTTACTTGCTGATCCTAGAACTTGTAAGTTTGTTATTTGCGGGTTCACAACATTTATAACTCTTCTGCAGGCACTTGACCGTGCCAAACCAGATCCCGAGAAGGCCAAGAAAAATTCACCAAGCAGATCATTTAAACGAATGGTGAGTCATTTGATTTGTTTGATCTCTACACCAAATCGTTTCTTACCATCTAATCTGTTTTCTTTCTTGACATTTTTATAGAGCCTCAAGGATGGCAATAACAGTTTGGGTTCGCGAAGTTGGAAGTAGAAAATTGGAGAATCGAAGATTACTTGTCCTGAAATTATTGTAAACACAGCTTCTTCTCTAATAAACTCCATTTTACTTGTCGTGTTCATGTTTATAGTTGTCGTTGTAAATCTTATTGAATCGTCTTCAGCATTAGATTTAAACTTAGCCATCTTGCTGAAGCTTCAAGTTTTGGTTAGCAGATTGCATTTGTTTAGGTTCATGCAAATTAGTGTACGATTTGCTTTGTAACAACTTGCAATATTCCCATTTTATAAAGTTGCATTTTTGCTTATGCTCTAATATTTGTCTGCGTGACCGGTTCAAGCTGTGGAAGCAGCCACTAATGCTTACATTAGGGTAGGCTGTCTTCATCACATTTCGTGGGGTGCGGTCCTTCCCTGGACCAGTGTGAATACGGGATATTTTGTGCATTAAACTGTCCTTTTTAAACCATTGAGAAATTGGACCATGTTATCAAGCATCTTAAGTATGAAATTTGGCTTGATTTTTGGGGTTACCTGATATTTTTATTAGTGGACAACAAGTATAAAATAATCGAGATACATGCAAGCAGACAATAAGTATCAAATAATTGATCAAAATGTGCAATTAGCAAATAATTGAAATGCACGTAAACTTGATTTAAAACATTTCATTTTTTTTATTTTTGGGGGAAAGTGGTCACATCAATACTTTACCGAATCAATCTCTTAAAACCGATAAGTATATAATATGTAAATATCGAATGTAGATAAATATTTATGAAGAGACTAAGTTCACACGTTATGCATTAATTAATTTGATGTAAATATCAAGTACGACTACTTCGTCCGACAAAGGAAACAGTGGGACCCACAATTAATCAAGGTTCCCTTACCTCTATTCTCATCTTTCGTGACTCTCCGGTCACTGTACTTGAAACCCTCTAACATACGGCGCCGCTTTGTACGGACGAAGTTAGGGACAAAAGGAGTTCATCGAAAAATTATATTTTGTATATAAAGTTAATTTTTTCTATGTATAAAAATAGTAACATATATCAGTGGTTATTACCTATTTTATTCGATCTGTTTAATTTGATTATTACTTAAAATTTAACTATATTATATATTGTTGAATATGTCCATACTTGATGAAAGACTCACTTTATATAACAAACGATGTGATCGAATTGTTACCTTATTATCTTTTTCATTATGCAATTACTTGTCGTTTAATAATTTTATTTTATAAATGTTATACATTCACAAAATAATACAACACAATATAAACGATGAATAACAACAACACCTTTTATCAAAAATGGAAAATTGGCTATGGAGATTCCGTGCGGCCAGAAATTAAAACAAAGGGCTTCAACAAGAAAGTCGTTTCGATCCAATCCATTCTTGGGGTCAAATAAAGACAAAAACTCGCAGTTAGTCTTGGCCCAACTCTGCCCGGGGGTTGGCCTTTTAAGGCTTATTCCTTCCTTCCTTAAGGGAAGTTCTCATTCTAGGATTTGAGAGGATTCTCATCCGGCTCTTAATCAGCGAAAGAAGGAGTACAAGAGGTCTCCCTTTCCCTTATTAGCCGGAGTGCAAGTGTACTTTTTTTTCTTTAGTAAACGCGGATTGACCACAAAAAGTATTACCCCCTAAAGCTCAGCTCTGCGAAGGCCTTTCGGAGATTGACCTTTCTTTCTCTTTTTGTGTAATTGAATTGGACGGGCTTGCAATCCTAAGGCCTGCCTCTTCCCTTATTCTCCTTCCTTTCCTTTTAGATCTGAGGTAGTACTAATTAATGCTTGAATTGCTCCTATTATTAGAAATAGGGTTACCAACCAATAGCTACAATACCACATTCCACCAGTCATATTAATTTGATTAGCTTATGAAAATATTATTTCTGTCTCCTCACTCCCTGACTCCATTCTCCGAAGGAAGGACAGTTGAACTCACCATCTATTATTTGTATTCTTGATTTCTAGATCTCGGGTGTTCATTTTGCATATTTTTTTATTTCCTTTATAAACCTTCTAACTATTGATCGATATTCAACTAAAGTCTCTATTTACTTTTCGAATTCTAAGGATGAAAAGGTCAATCCTAACATCATTTATAAGGAACCAAATGATGAAGCCTCCTTCTCAATTAAAATGTCTTCGACACTCATAAAATTTAAACTCTAGATCCGTCAATCAGAGATAATCCATTGGTATTAACCAAAAGACTAAAGAAATAAGACTTGAAGAAGACTTTAACTTCAAGACCAAGAGACTAAAGAAAACAACAAAATTTCCCAAACTTAATTGTCATATCAACAAAGAAATGTTGTTTTCATAACTTAATGTTGCACCTAATTAATTAACTAATCTTGGCAATATTGACTAAGTTTTTCATGTAAATTATCAAATAATTAAGCAGACCACACAATTCCCAAAAACTTCCAATATGTTTGTGGAAAATAATCTAACAGACAAAACACAAACACATACACATCCCCACAATATTTTATTAGTGTCTTCAGAGCTCTATCTATAAGTTTACGAGAACTCAATAGTTTTTACTCCATCGTTATTCTTACCTTCATGTCCAATTTTTCATCTATATCGACCTCAAATTAATCATAAAGTTATTTTTCTTCTTAATTCCAATTATTTTTTTATAAAGAAAGTGAATTTATAAGATAATAATTAGTTAAATGATCATCTGATGAATCAATATAATCAATTCAAACAAAATCTACAAAATAAAAAGTAAAAATAAAAATGAGAATCTAACCATCTTTATATATTTCATCTATCAAAGTTTATAACAATGGTACATAGATATTTACAATTATTTAGTGAATTTCTTATTATGTTTGTGTAATTAAGATTTAAATAAAAATTACTAAATTCTCGTAAATTTGTTGTCATGCTATCAATCTGTCACTCAATCACGTCGCTAACCCTATTTAGGATTCACTTGTAAAATCGAATTTGATTTTCGTCACTAAATTTGATAGAAAAAAGCATTGTCATTGATAGTGACTTAACTATTATAGACTTGGTATAATCACCATATTTTATTTTAATTTTTATGTAAATAAAAAACAGTGTTAGCAAGTTGGAAGAATGACCAAGTCTTTGAAATTGACTTGAAAAAAAGACTTTTAATATTTTGAGTGGACATAGGCACTCATGTGGATACCAAAATCTTCCAAATTCTATGTGGAAATATATTCTCATCATAATATTAATTAAATATATTATTATAAATAATTAAAGAAAATATTTTTCATCTGGTGTTTGATGTTCGGTGGAAATCTCATATGCACTACAACAAATGGAAATTTCCTCCCTTTAACATGTTAAGATTATGGAAATTTTCCGACAATATTTTCTCCATCTTCAAAGAATAATATGGCATTCTGTCTGTCGTGTTTCTCTTTCACGCGTTTTTTGAGAAAATGTTAATTAAGAGTGTTTTTGATTATTTTATTTTCATTTATGACTTAAGATGTCATTTGTATTGGTTGAATATTTATTGTATTGAAGTATTTTACGTAGTCTTCAATAATAATCAATACTAAAGAGAGAATGAAAGAAACATGATTACTTTTATCTCAAACTTTTAAATTCAATATTTCTTCTCTTTATTTTTACCCATTCAATTTGAACTTTGCATATTCTTTAAGAAATAATAATTAATATGAATGTGTTTACCGTTTTATCATAACACACACTTATAGTAATTGATGTTTAGTATTAAATCTTGAAAAATAATTTAGAAATAAATAATTAATGATCTAAAAATACTGATACTCCTATGTATGTTTTTTTTTTTTTATTGATATGCTAAAGTAATAAGTAAAGACATGCATCTATTTTTAATATATAATGACAAATAGAAATAAAGGAAAAGAATAACGTAATATAACTATTTTTAGAAATCACAACTAATAAGACCGGAGGAGTAAGATGATAACCGAAAATTATGTCAATAAAAGTGAACAAGTAAAAATGATATATTTTAAAATAAGAATATATTAGATGGTAAAAAGGTGGCACGTAAAAGAAATACTGAACAAATAAAAATGATCGAAAGAAAATAGTTAGCCAAGGATAATTTTTTTTTTTTGGGCAGACTCTTTCCACGAAAGTTGCAGTTAGATGGCATAACATATAGAGTGAAATTTCTCTATAAGGATATTGTTTGTTTCGATAAAATATTTTTAGCTATAGTAATAAATGTTATTATAGAAAATATATAACATAATATAACATAACATGATTGATTAATTTCATAGAAAATATAAATATTATAATAAAATATTGTTAACAAAATAGTACAGTCACATGTTTGATTTCACAATGAAATCATCCTAATATTTTCTCTTTTTTCCTATCTTAACCCTTCTAAGATAAAGATAAAATACAAATTAATTACTATATATCAATAGTTATACAGGACGGATAAAATCCCTCTACTCTGTTACTTCGGGTTCAATTCTGAAAAAAATCTTAATATTGAGTGATTCTTTCTATAATGAACTTTATACGACATAAATCAACTTAGTCAGGTCCCAAAGCAGATATCGAGTTTACATTCAATTAAATTGTTCCCAACCACTAATTAGAGTATCATCATGAAGATTACTTTTAACCCTCTTGTTGTTGTGTGAGTTGATGTTAATTTCTTGATTAATAATAGGGATTTGATCATTATGATGAAGATTAACATAATCTTGTTCTTCCATAGCTAAGTTTTCATCAGGTGAACTTATTGCCTCCATTTTAGTGACATTTTCCATAGAAATTCCACCTTGATTTATAATTGATTTTGATGGTTCCCTTGTTATTGTTGGTGCAATTGGTCTCCGATCGAACGCTCGAAAACTTCCCGATATGACGTAAATTCGACATAAACTCATTTCATGCCTTAACTGCAATAAACGAGTGACGAAATTAGCTCATAAAATTACAATACGTTTAACTCATTTAAGTTTGAGTAAAATAACGACCCATTAATTTATTAACTCACCTTTGACCTGTTCAAATTTATCTCATCTAAAAATTGAGCTTATTTAAATAAAGTACATACCCTAAATTGACACGTGAAAAAACAATATTGTTGAAACATTATTATTATTATTATATACGTGATAAAGAAGATTTTTTTAAAACTTAATTTTGTTAAATAATCAAATAAATCATAAGAAAAAAAGGATTTTTTTTTTTTTAATAAGAGTTAGGGGTTGGGGTGTAATATATAACCCAACATGAATGTCTATTATTCATATAGTCAATCTTAATTTGTTTGAGGTAGAAATTATTATTTTTGTTATATTGATTATTATGCAATATATATCCATGATGAAGATTACAAGTATCTTTATTGAAGATATAGAAAAGAATTAGTTTCCTTTTGAAATACTTTAACACAACAATAATATACTCGATATAATTATTCAAAAATAAAGTTTAAAGTCCAAAGATGATAATAATATATACGCAATTTTACCCTTATTCCTGTGGAATAGAAATGTTAAACCCTATAGACCTTCGATTTAAGAAAATCATTTTCTTTACCAAACAAGTTAATGTAAGAAAAGTACTAATAGTAAAATATTATTTACCTTAGGAATAGAAAGAGTTGAATTAACTTCTTCTTGAATAGCTCTGTATTCATTCATTTTCCACTTAGTTTTTTTACCAGTAGGTGCTTTTCCTTTATAAAATACCATACTTTTTTTAACTCCAATAACTTTGCTATTTGATGAATAAACATAACTTGGTGAACCAGTTGCTTTCCAATAACCACAATCTGTTGTTCTACATGGTCTTCCTCCTCTAGCTTCTCTTTCTTGTCTTGGCACAAAGAAAAACCATTGTTCTGTATCTCCCATGCACAATTCCCCATGAAATCCTACATAAATACGTTAAGTTTTATGCACTGACAGTATAGAAAAATAAAAATTGATTACATAATCGAGGCATTTATAATAAGGTATTTCTATCTGTCCTAATTTGTGTGATACAGTCGAACATGTTTATACAATTAATGTCGTTTGTTCAGATGTAGTGTTAATAGAGAAATGTTGTTATTGTAACCGGTTTCAAAGAGAACATGAACAATTTTGTGTCTGTTTTCAAATCACAAGTTTGTAATAAATTTTCTTTTCTCAAATTTTGTGGTCAAGTCAAGTACTGTTATATAAGTTATGATTAAGGGGTATAAATCTCTATAATATGTATTAAATGATAACTTTATGTAACATATTAAACACTAATAATACTATTAGTGTAGAAAAAAAAAAAAAAAGAGTGGAAGCGGGCTAGTCCCCGTGCGGATGTTGGAGCAGCTCCTCTATGCTGTGGGTGTGGAAGTTGGACGGGATTCCTAAGTCGAATGACTGATCTCCGGACTCAGTGGTACTTTCTCTTTGCCTTACCGTCTTTTCTCAGCGGATCAGCCTCAGTCCCGCGAGGGGATCCATCAACAATAAAGTCATTCAAATTCAAATATTGTAACCATGAAAATTCATTTATTAAAATGGTGATCAAGAATGAAGATAAAAGAAAGAAGTAGAAGAAGATAATTTGTGTACTTGGTTGAAAATACATACCACTGAAACAGATGAAACACTAATCACACAATAAGCACTAACTTGATATAAAACGACACTAATACTATCGATCGATGCATATAACTTAAACTCCAGAATTATAATCAAGAAAAATGTGAAGATGAAGAAATGAACAAGAACTAGAAGAAGTGTATCGTGTATACTTGAAATATATCACATAAACTGGAACAAATAGAATACTAATAAACAACTTAAATAAAAAAACGATAATTAAATCGATATAACATGTTAAATGATACTGATAAAATATATATAAAAGAGAAGTTGTGTACTTGGAAGATGCCATGGATCAAAATCATAAATAGTAACAACTGGAATTACTCTATCAAGCTCTGGCCTTTTTCCTTCAAGCTTTTTATGTAAATAAAAAGATATTAATTCTTCTTCTGTTGGATAAAATCTAAATCCTGGTGAAATAATTTCCACCATTTTTCCTTCAAGCTTTTTTTCTTGTTTGTTTTTGTTTTTGGTTTTGTATTTGCTATATATTTATAGTAATTGTTCCACAAAATGGGACAATAGAGTTAACGTGTGAATTGAGAATTTTATTTTTATTTGATTGAGAAGTTTCCACACGGTTTTAATTAGTTGTCCCAATAATAATATTTAGGTTTATTTATACCTTTTTTTTTTATCTCATTAATAATCATTTCTTATTTTGAACAAGTCAATCTTTTTTTAAATTATTTTTCCTGTTTTTTCCAAGTGATGTCTCAATCAAGCCTTTTTTTTTTTTTTTTTTTTTTTTTACT
>JAJONR010008559.1:0-26761 GCA_029582245.1 Solanum etuberosum | reverse complement strand
TATCAATGACTCATCATGAAAGGCTTCCTCGATGTCTCTCTCACCGGAAACAACAACATTTGTTTCAAGCCTTGAAAAGTGATCTGCCACTTAGTTCTCACAAGCCTTTCTCGAAAAGAATCCCAAACACCACATAATTCGCAAAATTAGCATAACAAGGTGTGGTATCATATGACACAACTATCAATGACTCATCATGAAAGGCTTCCTCGATGTCTCTCTCACCGGAAACAACAACATTTGTTTCAAGCCTTGAAAAGTGATCTGCCACTTAGTTCTCACAAGCCTTTCTCGAAAAGAATCCCAAACACCACATAATTCGCAAAATTAGCATAACAAGGTGTGGTATCATATGACACAACTATCAATGACTCATCATGAAAGGCTTCCTCGATGTCTCTCTCACCGGAAACAACAACATTTGTTTCAAGCCTTGAAAAGTGATCTGCCACTTAGTTCTCACAAGCCTTTCTCGAAAAGAATCCCAAACACCACATAATTCGCAAAATTAGCATAACAAGGTGTGGTATCATATGACACAACTATCAATGACTCATCATGAAAGGCTTCCTCGATGTCTCTCTCACCGGAAACAACAACATTTGTTTCAAGCCTTGAAAAGTGATCTGCCACTTAGTTCTTACAAGCCTTTTGGTCTTCGACCTCAAAATCAAACTCTTACTACAACAACACTCATCGTATCATTCTTGGCTTTGCATCTTTCTTAGCCATCAAGTATTGGATTACAACATGGTCCGTGTGCACCACCACCTTAGTGCCCAACAAATAAGCTATAAACTTTTCAAAAGCATACACTACAGCTAATGATTCTTGCTCGGTAACGGTATAATTTTTTTGAACTACATTCAAAGTCTTACTTGGGTAGTACACCGGATGAAACAAATTACCCTTTCGTTAACCAAGAAAAGCTCCCAAATCTACACCACTTGCTTCACACATTAGCTCAAATGGAATTCTCCAATCAGGAGCAACAATGATCGGAGTCGTTACTAGATTTTATTTTAAGCACAAACACGCTTTGAGGCAAGTTTCATCAAAATTGCAGACACATTGATTTTCAAGTAGCTTACAAAGAGGATAAGCTACCTTAGAGAAATATTTTTATAAAACACCGGTAGAAGACTGCATGACCTAGAAAACTCCGAACACCTTTAATCCAAATGGGAGGAGGTAGCTTGGCAATAACATCAACTTTAGCTTGATCCACTTGTATGCCTTCTCCTGAAATTTTGTGCCCCAAGACAATACATTTTTTGACAATGAAATGATATTTCTCCCAATTGAGAACAAGGTTGGTTTCGACACATCTTTGCAACACTTAACCAAGGTGTTCAAGAACCGCTTCAAATGTATCACCCTCAACAGAGAAATCATCCATGAAGACCTCCATTGAGTCTTCAACCATATTGGCAAAAATGGAGTGCATACATCATTGAAAATTTGTCGGTGCATTACATAATCTAAAAGGCATTCTTTTGAAGGAAAACGTCCCTTAGGCACATGTAAGGGTTGCCTTTTCTTGGTCCTCCGGTGCAATGGATATTTTATTATAACCGAAGTAACAATCTAAGAAGCAATACCATCCACGCCCCGCAAGACTATCCAACATTTGATCCATAAAAGGCATCGGGAAATGATCCTTCTAGGTCCATGCATTTAATTTTCGATAGTCCATGCATACACGCCAACCTATGACCGATCTCATTGGTACAAGTTCCCCTTTCTCATTTGGGACCACAGTAATACCACCCTTTTTTTGTACACATTGAACAGGGCTCACCCACTTGCTATCCGCAATAGGGTAGATAACTCCCGCGTCAAGCCAGGTTATGATCTCCTTCTTCACCACTTCTTGCATTGGGGGGGTTTAAATGTCAAGCCCTGAGGCTACCCCCTGGGCGTAAACACGGGACCTAGGATCATGAGTGACCCCAAGCTAAATATGATAATCTGATTTGGATCATTCTAACAGCTAAAATCCAACAATTTATAAAGTTCAAGAAACCCTAGGTCTAGATAATATGAAGGGAATCAAGAATTAGACTGAATTCTAGGGACCTAATGGGTGAAAGGAACCCACTATTAAAATCACACATACCTGGTGATGAATTTCACAGAGAAATCTTTCAATTTTGGGGCTGAAACTAATGAAAACTTGCTGTGTTCTTGGAGAGGGGTTTGGTCGAGTGTTCTCCTCTTTCGCTCGGAGTTTTATAAATTTTGATGAATGATTGACTTGGGTAAGTTCTAATTTAGTTACTAGGCTAAAACTGACCAAAACCACGTAGTTTAGGGGTCAAACGACGTAGTTTAGGGGTCCAACGCATAGGGAAAAGACCGAACGACCCCTAACTTAAAAGTTGTAGGGGCCAACCAACGGACTGACCGACGGACCGTCGTCAGACCCTCGGTCCGTCCTGTCAACCGTTGTTGACTTTTAGAAAAGGGGGTTCTGGGGTCTTGATCCAAGGACCAGGACCACGGCCCGTGGTCTGACCTACGGTCCGTGGGTCTGACCGTGGGTCGTGCCTTAGAATATTCTATCTAAGTTTTTCTAGGGAGGACTGCAGGTGGTCATCCACGGACCTCACCTACGGTCCGTGGGTGGTGCCCTTCGGTGGCACCTACAACTTCAAATTTATGCAAACTGGTCTTTCTAGCATACAGGGTGTTACATTAACCTCCTTTGATGCTCAACACTTGGCTTGCATTCACTATCCAATTGAATTTTGTTGGTACAAATATTGGGGGGTATTCCCACCATATCGGCAATAGTCCATCCATTGGCATTGATTTATCTTTTAAACACATTAATAAGTGCTTGTATTTTCCATTCAAGAAAACCCACGGCAATAATTACGGGAAATGTGTTATTAGCTCCAAATAACACATAACGAAGGTGAGGTGGAAGGACCTTTAATTCGAGCTTTGGCGGTTCTTAGATAGATTGATTTGCGGGAGGGATCTCCTGATTTTGTTAAATCTATATCAAGCTTCAAGGGATTCATAGAATAAGAACTTAAAACCGATAAAGCAGCCACGACCTCATCATAATCTTGAATTTCCTCACCATCATATTTCAAAAGGACGGCGACTAAAGACTCACCCACACAAGACACTTCATTCACACTAGCAACTACTTCAGCAATCACATCAATGACTGATACCACATAGACGTCACTACGTTGCTTCATCGATTTACACACATTGAAAGTAACTTACTCATCATTTACCCAAAATTTTAACTCATCACTTTCAACATCAACAAGACCTCTTCTGGTAGACAAGAACGACCTACCTTGAATAGTAGGGACTTCGGCGTCAATCTCCCAATCAAGAATAAAAAAGTCAGCCGGAGATATGAACTAATCAACCATTAACAAAATATCATAAAGGATTCCAATATGACGCTTGATAGATCGGTCGGCCATGAGAAGACGCATCATTGTTGAATTAGGCTCACCTAGCCCAAGCTGTTTGAGAATACAATAGGGCATCAAGTTTATATTTGCCCCCAAATCAAACAATACTTTGGCAAATTAAAATATCCCATTAGTGCATGGAATAGTTAATGCCCCCGGATCAGCTTTCTTAACAACCACATTGCTCGTCATAATGGTGCTACAACTATGGGACACCTCAACCATTTCAAAATACATACTCCTATTCTTGGTAACGAATTCTTTTATAAACTTTGCATAACCCAGCATTTCTAACAACGCCTCTACCAAAGGAAGATTAATAGATAGAGTTTTGAAAACGAAGAGGAATTTTTGGAACTTTGCATCTTCATCCTTTTTCTTCAATCTTTGGGGGAATGGTGGGTTAACTTTAGGCAACGATTTTGTAGGCACTGAAGGAGTAGCAACTCCCACATTTGATTTTTTAACATCACCGGTGGTAACTTCCTTCGGTACCTCATCAACCTCTTTGGGAATTCCATTGTTCAATTCCTCGGTGACCCCATCACTATTAATATCAACGTTTGTCTATTTACTTGATATTTCCTTGTCATCATTTGCTACATCACTACCCATGACTTTACCACTCCGAGTCAACATAGCCATGCATTGGTCATTATTATTCTTCGAACTAGCAAAAGTATCACTAATAAGATCCCCTTATGGTTTTGAATTTAATTGAGCTGAAAGTTGACCCATTTGGGTTTCAAGTTGCTTTATGGAGGCCGAGTGAGAGGTCACCATTTTACTTAAAGATGAGAAATTTGCCTTCATCTCATTGAGCACTTCATCCGATTCTTCCACTTTATTTAGGATGCGAGCAAGCATCTCCTCGGTCCTAAGCTTTCGAGGTCAATATTTAGCTCCTTCGACTTTGGACTGTCATAAGTGTGCACATAACGATCATTATTATCATCTCCACCTCTAAAATATGTGTCCCGATCAAGCCTATCTCGATCTCGATCTCTCCATCCATCCTCACGATCTATGTTCCAACCTTGATTCCTGCCCGACCTTAGATAACTCAGACAAGAAACCCCCGCTTGTCTTGACAAGAAATGGACCTCTTCATCAGACATAGTTTTAAATTTCGTATCATCCGGACTCATATCCTTATAGCCACCCCCCATGAAATTCTTTGTCAACAACGTCATTTGAGTCATCATCTTGGCCATGTTCTCATCACGTTGTTGGTTCTTTTCCAACTGTTCTTTGGTCAGCCCGAGATTTGGAGGAGACACTTGATCCTCCCTGGTATACCATGCACGATTAATTTTAGTCATCTCATCAAGCAAAACCGATGCCACGACAAAAGGTTGTCTCAGTATACCACCTCTAATAAGTTGATTGGCGACACCTTTGTTGACCGTGTCAAGAATCCGGTAGAAATATTCCAAGAGCATATTTTCTATAACCCATGAGTCGGACATCGGAGAAGCAACTTTTGGAACCTCAATCATGTTTCATGGATGATATCACCATCAATCCGTTTGAAATTCTAACTATCGTCCCTCAGCTTAAACATCTTCGATGGAGGGAAAAACCTTTCATAAAACACCTCTATGAGCTTCTCCCAAAAAGTGATCGATTCCCTTGGTAGTTCGGTCAACCCCTTCATTTCATTCCCAATTCGAGAAAAGGGAAACAAACGGAGTCGGACTGGCTCTTGGGTGAGGTTCTTGAAAAATAACTTCACGACCCAGGGGTACCCCCTAGATGTAACAAGGCATATAGAACCCCGAAAGAGCACCATGTAAGCCACTTAGCATATCATAACATAAGCATAGAACAATAAAGAAAAGAAAGAGCATTTCAAGTCCAAAAATTTCATAAAGGAAAGAGGAAGTCTAGACTTGTCTCATTATAGCCATCTATTACAATAGTTCGAATGAAAAGGGACACAACCCATACAACATAGTCTGAAAATGAAATGCTAGAAATGAATCTACAAATGGCACGTCCGTCCTCGAATCATAGGACTCACCACAAACTAGGAGAATAGTAGAATCCAAGCTTTAACCGAATGATGACCGCCTTAAGAACCGGACCCTACACTTGGGAAAAATGTAGGAAAATATGGATTAGTACAAAAATTCACTAAGTATGATAGCCATGCATAAAAACCTTGAAAACATGCTAAAGGGGACATTTTAGTTCAATGCATGAAATTTACTAAGTTAAAGCATCATTTTGAAGACAATGGAAAAGCATAAGTCATGAGTATGTTCATTACATAGATCATCGTATCATAAGAGAAACATACCATAAGTACCCTCAAAGCATACTTGTGCAATGCATGAATAAGATCCCATAATCCTACCCATGCTAAGTAAACCTCTTTAGGCCATCATTCACGTTCATCATCTTTCCTTGCAAGCTAGCAACACCTTTAAAGCTTTTGAACACCTACGGGATACTTCTTCAAGCATGCCTTAGTTCATTATTAACTTCTTGTTCATATGGGGAATAAGCCTTAACTGAAATGAAACCATGTGGGCTTTGACATGGAATCCAGTGGCTCGTGTGGAGGAGCCAATTAGGGGCAGCCTCAAGGAGGCTACTGCCTCCACCTCCACGAGTGGCACCACGACTCGTGGTGACTACCACTGGTCGTGAAGGCCCTCGTGGTCATGGGGCAGTGCCTTTGCAAGGCTTGGGCAGCCTTGGCCCTTGGCCCTAAACCATTTTCCTTGACGTTAACCCTCACGTTTAGCTCTAGTTTAGCCTACTAGTTTCGGGGTGTTACAAAACTGGTCCACACACAACCATGAAATTTTGGATGTGGTCATGAGGGTCCTCATGAGAAAGCCCCCCAAAGAGACCCTTTATTTGCAACAGCTGAAACATCGTGCTGGTCACATGAAACACCGTATTTCCTACAGTTGGAGGTAATCAAATAGCGCCCGCATTTCCCAGCTGATCCTCATTGACATCATGTAAGTTTCTGACGTCATAATTGTTCCCATGTTGACTTGCATTGCTCCCATTTACACTTATCTCCTTATATGTTTTAGATCAGCCAACAAGAAGACAAATAAAATAATTCTACTACGACAAAATTAGTTCACAGAAAATACTTCGATACAAGAATTCTAAACACCACTCCCCGACAGCTGCTCCATTTTTGATAACGCTCAACTACACTTCTTCCAATTCAAAGTGTAGGCGGTCGCTAACAAGTATGAACCCAACGATGAGTTGGGGTCGATCCCACCAGGAGTGATACTCTAAAGAATTCAACTATGAAGTGAAAACGTGTTCTAATCATTTTTAGAAGTAAAAAAAATTCAAAACATAAAATAAGCCACGAAGTATCAATGATTCATATTAAATGGGGGAGATTATCAACCAATTGTAAACAAGGATCAATTAACACGAGAATTAAACTATTGGACAGAAGGCCTTAGAATTGTGATCAATCGAATGCCAATTTCGCATAATAGGTAATTACTAATTGCTCAATGTTGTTGAATTGCAATGGGTAGGCTAGGTTTTGAATACGATAGCTATCTCTCGATGAACTATCATGTTTTGAGTGAGTTCTCTCGAACCTCATCAAGCTTAACAATACTTAACAACCTAATTCCTTAATTAACCCACTTTCTAAAGCTAGGTGGTAAAGACGCAATCAAACCCACTTTTCCAAGCTGGATCTTGAAGACACAATCAATACAATTATCAATCATTTATTTTACTCTAATACCTCTTTCCCAAGAAAGCATAGAGAACTGGGCTAGAAAGGAATTTGCAACTTTAGTTCATTAATTAAAACATGAACAAACAATTGAACCCATGTCAAAACAATATTAAATTCAGCAATTAATAATACCCATTAGCTAATTAATGCATTCGACTACATGATCACACCCCTAAGGTAGAGTGTTTTAGCGAAACATAGCGAAGAGTAAGAAATTGTTACCGAACAGATCGTCCACCGGATTGCTAACAATCTGCAAATACCCAAAGCCAAAATTAAAGCTAGAACCCTAAAATCTCAAATCTGAGATCCTAATATTCTTCAAAACGTGTTCAACAATGAAGGAATGTTAAAAAATCTCAAAAAACAAGAATACACAATTTCTTCTCGCCTTTTGGCTTGGCTCCTCCATCAAATTATTCTGGAACTTTTGGCGAGCTTGGTCGTTGTCGCCGATCCATTCGGCGCGTCGCCGCATCACCATTTTTATCGCCAAGTTGGTTTGGTCCATTGACTACTTCGCTGGAACTTTAGGCGAGCTGGAGGCTTACTCGCCGAGTCGCCGAGTGGCTTTTCTGGGCTTTATCTTCTCTTTTCTCCAGTTTTTCCATCTTTTTCACTCCTATTTGCATCGTAATGTCCTTGCCTCACTCTTAAGGGCTTTATTGCTGCATATCAACGGATTAACATCAGTTATGAGCATAATATAGGCATTGAGGACACTAAATCATTGAATATTAAGCCCTAAATGAGTCAAAATTCTCGACTCATCAACGATCTTGTGGCAGTGAGATACATGATACTTCCAGTAATACTTCTATAACTTGCCTCGTCAACCTTGTCACTACCATTATCTTTAATCAACTTTTTTTTTTCTGATTCATTGGATTGTTCATAAGTTTGCAATCATCCATTTTGAACTTCATTATCTCCCTTGCATATATTTTTTACAAATGAACACCTCATTCTAGGTTTGACAAATCTCCATTCAAAGAAAGTAAGATATTTCTCACAAGTCTGTCATTTCGAACACTTTCTTCATCTCTACCTTTAATTCATCTATCATTTCAAGGTTGTTGCCTATTACAAGAAGATCATCAACATAGAGTGATATAACCACAATATCAGAATATCTTTTTTAAATAAATAGAGTTTATTCACTTAGGCTTTTCTTAAAACCTAAGCCTCGCAAGTGATCATCAATTCGACAGTACCAAGCCCTTGGAGCTTGTTTTGAAACCATGAAAGGGCTTTCTTCAATAGATACACTTTGTCGCCATGTCCCTTTATAGAAAAACCTTCAGGTTTCTCCACATAATTTTTTTCCTGTAGAAAACAATTTGAAAAGGCTGACTTCACATCTAAATGAAAGATTTTCCAAACTTTTTGAGCATCAATAGCTAGTAACAACCCTATAGTATCAAGCCTAGCATTTGGAGCAAAGGTTTATGAATTATCAATTCCAAAGATTTGTGAGTAGTCTTTCAAAACAAGTTTTGCCTTGAGCTTGTTAACAGATCCATCAACATTCAATTTCGTGCAATAAACCCACTTCACACCAATGATCTTCCTATGTTGTGATTTTTCCACAAGATGCCAAGTCTCACTCTTCTCAATCATTGCAAGATCCTCCTCCATTGCAGTTTGCCACTTGGGATATGAAATACCTTCTTCAAATCCAGAAGCCTCTAAAATGGCCACATTGCATCTTTGGTATATGTCAGAGAGCGACCATTCTCTTCTCACAAGTTGATCATTAATGTTCTCATATGAATCTAGTAGATTGCTTGTGATCTTATTCTGGTTAACTTCTTCCCAGTCCCATTGCACATTCTCCATAAAAAAAACATCTCCACTTACCATAATTTTTTACTGTGTGACGCCGAAAAATTCTGTAATCTTTGGAGATTGTACTATAACGAATAAAGACTCCAGGTTCAGCTTTCTTATCAAACTTGTCCCTCTTAACATGTGGAATATTAGAGAAACACAAACAACCAAAGATTATCAAGTTTTGTAAGGACGACTTATACCCAAAAGGTGTCTTTTCTTTCATGGCTTTTGCAGGCAACCTGTTCAGCAAAAAAAAGCAGTGTTAGCTGCTTTTGCCCATAAATTTTTTGGTAGTCCCTTCTCATAAAACAAGCATCTCGACATCTCCATTATCAATCTGTTTTTCCTTTCACTGACAACATTTTGCTGCGGAGTATATGGAACTGTGAGTTGATGTTGAATTCCTGCATTTTCATAAAACTTTTCAAATCGATCGGATGTGTACTCGGTAACATTATCTGATCTAAGCATTTGAATCCCGCAACAACTTTGATTTTATACCAAGCTTTGAATTTCCAGAACACTTCAGGTATTTCAGATTTGATCCTGAGAAAATAAATCAAACACATTCTTGTCGTATCATCAATGAATGCTATAAAATATTTACTTACGTTAAGATAAACAGTACTATATGGTCCACACAAATAAGTATGGACTGATTGACACTTCACTTGGAAAAAGGCCTCCTACTTTGCTTTCCCAATATACATGTGCTGCAAGTTACGTTTTCGTCCTCCATAAGTGGTAGTCCTCGAATCATATCTTACTTCAACATGTACAAGAGTGCCCTGTGGTGGAAATGTCTAAGTCTCTTGTGCCATATATTTGTTGTCATCTCTTGGCTCGGATAGGCAACCAACTTTTCCTTCATTGGACCAAAGGAAAAACTCTTTCCTCTCATTTTAAATTGACAAATTTTTTGGCCCTTTTGGATCAAAGATGACACACTTTTTGTCCTCAAGCGTAAGCTTAAAACCATTCTCCAAAATTTGCCCTACGCTAAACAAATTTTGATCAAGTGCAGGAATAAAAAGTACATCTGAGTTAACTTTGTACCTGAGTAGCTTTCAATAGCTAATGTGCGTTTCCCTTTGGCTGGAAGACAATCTCTATTGTACATTCTGACTTTAGAGATTGCAGATCTGTCTAACTCTTTGAAATCTCCTCATCATGAATCATATGATTTGTACAACCCATATCAAATATCTAGCTTTCGGTTGAACTTCTACTTGCAAAACAAGTAGCCATAAGCAATTGATCTTCTTCTTGCTCGTCTAAAACTTGATCTCCATTTAATTTTTGTGGTCCTTTTTCTATGCTAATAATCTCAGCATGACCAAGTTTATGACACTTTCTGCATCTCATATTAGGTTTTTTTTTACAACATTTGAAATGTGGATGATTCCTCTTCACACAATGCTGACATTGTGGATATTTTCCACCTTTGTTGTCATTGCTAGAAATGCTATCAGTTGCAGCAGCTTCTGTTGATGTAGCATAACTCTTCTTGAACCTCTGCTTCCTACCTTTGCCTCCAACATTGAATTGATGACTTGTTTGCAAAGCTCCTTCAATAGTTCCCTCGGACCTCATCATTCTTCTCTGTTCCTGTGCTTGCAAGGAGTTTAAAAATTGCACCAAAGTAATATTTGATAGATCTTTTGTATTTTCCTGTGAAGCAATTGTTGCTTCAAACTTTTCAGGTAAAGTAACAAGTATGATCTCCAACCAAATGATTTTAAGCCAACGATGATTGAAAATAAGGGCAAGGTTATGGTGTAGTATTTGTGTGCATGAGAAGTTCTTTGTGAGTGTGAGTATTTGTTCCTTTGTCCGTAGTTTTGTAAATACTTTGTGAGTGTCTTGGGATATTTTCTTTCTTGTGAAGGTATGAAAATTGAGAGAATGGTGATTTTGAAAAATTCAAATTGATTCAAATTAGCATGTGAAGGAACTAATGAGTTTGAGTCACTTCTTGAGTTTGAGTTGTTGTCACTTAATTATTCTTGGTTCTTGATAAAGTGGTATGTGAATGAAGGGAGTTCTTTTGTGAAAACTTTTTCATGTGGTGAATATTTTTTAGTACCAAATGAATTCATGATCTTATTGCTTAAAGGATAATTGGTGTGTTTGGATTGAATAGGTTCTTGATGATTTGAGTCTAACATGCTTGAGGACAAGCAATGATTTAAGATAGAGGTGTTGATAAGTGGGTATTTTACCAACTTATCTGGTCTTTAAGCTTATAAGTTTGAGCTTGTTTAGATGAGAATTTGTGTTTTTTATGTGATTTTCTTCATATTTACAGGAGAATGAAGTGAAGAGTTCATTTAGAAGATATTTGAAGAAATCAAGGCAAAAAGAGGACAAAAAGCTAAAACTTAGGACTGGTTAGACTTAGCCCTTTGCGATTGCGTGGTAGAAGGGTTGTGATCACGGTCAATTAAACTTGGAGACCTCACGATCGCGTGGTCAGCGGTTGTGATCGCATGATTCAAAATTGATACCCATCATGATTACATGGGTTAGTTGTCGTGAACGTGAAGAACAAATGTTAGGCGGCTGGGCAGAACTGGATATTCACCATTTTCATCCCAAAATCCTGTTTTAACTCATGGAAAACTATTTTGTGAATAAACATTGAATTATTGAATTATTATCTATTGTATTAATATTCGTAGAGTTCTTAGCTTGGTGTTTTAGGCTTGAATAGCAAGTTTCATCACAATTCATCTTTGGGTTTGAAGATTGAAAGTTCCATTGTAGTAATTTTTCACTTTTCTTCATTACCTTGCGTTGTGTTGCTTGAATTATGGGTGTAATTGATCATTAGAGAATTTGGAGTTTGTGCTAGAAATAGACACTTGATTGGATTTTTTATTTCATTCTATTGCTTATGTAATTGATTGAATGCTTCTCATTTATGAAGTGGGTATTTAATTATCTAATCAATTTCATGCCTAAATTGCTTTCCTTTGGAATTGATCACTACTTGAACTTGTCCATTTACTTTGATTGCTATTTAATGAATCAATTGAGGTTGCGAATTATTGATTGGTGTTTTATTTAAGGTGTAACAACCTATTTAGATTCTATCTAGAGATAGTGGATTCTTGCAAGATTTTGCCGTTTCCAGACCAATACCAATCCAAGCCATTTCATGAATAAAATGTGACCAATTAACCAACCAACAAAACCACAGATTAATTGTGGTGGCGACTTAGCTAGTCTTTAGAGAGCTAGCTGAGAAATATTTGCTTACATTTGAGAGAAGTAAGTGAATCATTGAGGTTCTAATGTATGTATTATTTTACCTATGAATGAATTCACATGAGATTAAGTTGCAATGGATCATTTGAATGTCAATTAGCTTCCCATTTCGTAAATCCCTTTTATCCCTTGCTTGAAAAGATTTTTGCCCATTGCCATTTTCCCTTATTGTTGATTGTTACCAACTTTTGATTTTATAATTTTGTATTTTTGTTTGGATTAAAACTAGTACCTTGTAACTTTTTATGTTTTCAATTGTTGTTCCATATGCAATTCCACCCGGACCTCATAAGTTTAGTTATTATATTGCTAATGATTACCTACTCTTTTAATTATTTTACGAGTAATTTGAGCATTATCAAATACATTAGAGGCTCGTGCACGTGAAAACTAGGTTTCAGGAATTTAGTTAATTTGACTTGTTATCCACATTTTATTTGTCGTTAAATTTTCATATATTTTTTACTTCCGCATTTTATCGTTATGTTTTGAGTTTTAGGTTGACTTTTCTTGGTGGCACAAGATGAGTGCCATCACGACCATTTTTTGGTCTTGAAAAATGGTATCAGAACCCCAGGTTCATAGGTCACATGTGTGTACAAGACAAGTCTAGTAGAGTCTCAAGAATCAGTGCAGAGACGCCTATTGCTTATCTTCGAGAGGCTATGGTGGCTTCTTAAGAAAAATCTTCAATTCTTGAATTTCTAATGTGCATTCTTGGTCTGGTCTCATTCTTATCGCTCCATTCTATTCTCTCTCACTTATAGTGATGACTTGTGCGTTGTTCTTCATGTGAGCAGTTGGTGTTTCATGTATGGATTGGATGTTAGATCTGGTACTAAAGTGCAAGTGATAAACTTATGAAAATGATGCCTGGTCAAATTCAGAATGTTCAGCAATCTGAAGAAGTTGAGTAAGGTTAGTTACCTAGCAGCGGGAACATGACTTGTATAGTAGAGGCGATATCTGGAGTGGTTTTACAATTAAAAGTGGGTTGCTTAGCGAATGATGAGAATGATGTTGCACCAATTGAGGTAAGAATCTCTACTACATTTTCATAGATTGAGTGTATATAAAAGAGGGTCATGATACGATTAGTACAATGGTACTAATGCTTACTTGGTTAGAGTTATGGAGTGTGATACTTCTGATATCAATCTGATCTATAAAAGAATGCATATCACTTGGGCTAGAGATGAAACTGATATGGTAATGTTTTGCAACTATTCCATAGGTAGAAATGTGCGGGCTATTTGGGTACGATCTTCTTAGTAGGTATAATGTATTCTAGTGGTGGATCTAATGCACTTTCCTGGTGTGGTACTAGTGGTATATGGAAATCGATACATCAATTGTAAAGTGTGAATACTAACTACTTAAGTATTTATTATCAATTGTATCATTTGCTCGTATAATGTTATTCGATGTTGCATTTGCATTTGAGAAACCAACTAGGTTGTTACTATGAACGCTTGAGATATGCATTGTGTATAAGAAAAATTATATTGGGGGATCATTAGTACGGTATTAATGTGTTTAGGTTGTGAAGAGTATCCCAAGGATTCTATATGACAACTGGTGATTTCATCATAAGCTCCAAGGGAGTGGATCAATATCGAAATGAAAAGCTTATGGGTAAAGAAAGTCTAGTGAGTATACTTGTGTGAAGGTATTTGAGGATTTTAGTAAGAAAGTGCATATAAAATTGGGTTACTCCTTTGGATTTGGTTGGTATAACTAGGTTTAAGGTGTCATGTTGATGATACGGTTGACTTTGAGATGTTAGAAATTGCTACTGAGCATAACAATAATAAGATTTTGTGATGTATAATGACTAGGATTCAACCATATGATAAGCATTGTTGGTTAAATGGATTTGGTATGGTAATAAAGATAACGACTTATGGGTATCTAAAGTTGTGGTTTGCTACTATTTGATGAGTAGCATGGTCGTATGGAAAGTTGTAGGATGTGTTGAGACACCACTCGAATAGAATTGAAAGAAGCTAGAGTGATAAATGGAAAGAATTAGTGGGATGTATCTGTTTTGCTCTAGTTATAATAATAGTGCCACGTGTTCATCACATTGGTTTAAAAGCTGTTGGGTAATATTTGAGAAAGAAGTCTACATACATTCGGCTCAAGGGAAGTGATAAGTTCTATTATGGTTTCGAGTTGGTTAGCCAGTACGTATTAAATTCTAATGACATGTACAATAAGGTAGATGGAGAGACGATCAATGATAAGCTAAGGTATGCAATTTCATAGAATCGTCTTGGTATGAGTTGATATTGATTGATAATGGAATTGGGTTACATGGTCGGAATATAAAATTCAAATTGTTCATTGTAAGTCTAAATTGTGGCAATAGGTTTTGTCAAGGTATAGATTGGTAAGGTGAGAAATGATCGATCGCATCGGGTATTGAGCAATTGAATGGACTGTTGTAGTGCTTGGGTCGTAGAGTTTGTTACTTTTGATTGTTAAAGGGCCTAAGGAAGTGATTCACTTAAATTTTTGGTTTAGAGTATGAGGTAAAATTTCATGGGTTAATCAAATGATAAGATTGGTAAATGAATTAGGGAAAGGATATGCGGGATTTATCAATGACTTTTATGAAGGTTTGGTTTTTGTTTGGGTGACAATTAGTGAGGTATGGAAGATTCTGTATTTTATGCGGAGTTAGATTCCTCAATTTATTGTATGTGACTTATGGATTCACTATAGGATGGGATAGAGTTCTACATGATTATTAAGAATTTCTAGTTGGATTGATACTTCTATGTTGATGGGACTCTACAGATTCATGTGATGTGTTACATAGACACTAAATGGTAAATATATGTTATGTGCTCATAGTATACCAAATTATTGGGGTGACCAAGAATTTCTCTAAATTTTGGCATTAAGTATATGATGGTTTGAATGGTAGTTGAAACTTGGTAGGTGATAGATTGCGTGCAGTTAATATTGGACGTGATTCAATAGCTTTATCTCAATGGGAGAGAACTATGATATTGGGAATTTGTGTTATCAGCATTGGATGGGACCCAGATCTGTCCTGGAATGCTTAAATGAAAGGAGAGAGAGTCTTAGTTCAAAATTTTTGGAGGCAACAATGTGTTTGCTAAAAAGACCCTGATACTAGTGACATCTTGAGATTAAATAAAATGGCCAGTGTGGTTATGATGTTTTATTAGTTTTAAGACTGTTGACTTCAGTGAAGTACTGTGAGGAGTATGTGGGGGTTTGATAAATAGAGTATATCTACGATTGTAATGTGGACCAGACCAATTGATTGTGGGTAGCTAAAAATCAAAGAGATGGATTGAGATGAATGTAAATGTTTGATATGGGCACGATGGAAGGAGTATCTTGTGTTATTCGACCTTTGTTTTGTACATTCATATGTGACCACCTACTTCATTCTGGACATGATTTGGAGTATGAATCGGTGCACATGCCCACACGTGTTTCACTTATTATTTAAAAATTACTCTTTCGAAAGCACTAGGATTCCATTTTGTGAAGTGTTTTTGTTCAGGTGATTTAAGAAGCATATTAGGAGGAGATATGAAAAGAAAACAAAGATTGATTCTTTTTTGGTTAATAAAAGTAAGAATTTGAACAGAGAAATTCCAATAACTAATAAGTAAACCTCAAAGTTACTAGTGTGTTATTATTAAATGCTAGTATATGGTAATATTAAACAACATGATGAAGAAGTAAAATTTGTGAAAGAAAGAATTGATAATTAAGGTATACACCTGACCATAAATTAAAAAGAAAAAAGTTAAGATCCTACCTAGGTATATTACAAGAAAAAAGTTGAGATGAGCTAGCAAGCAATCGCTTGGTCTTCAAATTCAGTTTCCTTGTTTACATCAGCAGGAGGCAAAAAACACTCCATTGACAAACCAAATATATTGAAGTCAATCTCTTCAATGAACCAAGTCTCTTCAATTTTTGCTCTATAATCTATGTTCTTTCCATATCTATAAATTGTTGCTGCTGTCTTGCCACTATGAGCAACGTTGATACCTTCAATATACCTATAATCTTCAAGAATAGATTCCATGCTTGTCTCCCAGAACACATTGCTATCCCCCTTTGCTGACTTTAATCTTACTAATTTTGTATCCTCAAATTGAACTAGAAGACCTGTTCTTTGGCTGAAGTAGCCCCATATTGTGTGATGGACAACTTCAGTATTAGTCGTACTTTGTGCCTTAAGCATATCTATACTTGATTCAAGTTTTAGAATAAAACATTCTTCATCCTTAATAGTCTTCTCTCCAAAACAAATAGCATTCAAAAACAAATTCGCTGTTGATCTGGGGTCCAACCCCTGTTCATCAACATACATAAAATTAGTATGAAAATATATAGGAGCATCAATATATATATAGCATCAAAATAAAGGGAGGGTACCTGGAAAAACCTTCTAAGGGGTCTTGGAGGACCTTTTGAAGCACTAGAGCTAGAGGAAGATTGACTCCAAGCAACCTTACCATTACTTCCTGCACTTACCTTGCAACCT
This sequence comes from Solanum etuberosum, assembly GCA_029582245.1. NCBI lineage: Eukaryota > Viridiplantae > Streptophyta > Magnoliopsida > Solanales > Solanaceae > Solanum > Solanum etuberosum. The sequence goes on along the minus strand of JAJONR010008559.1, from coordinate 9,939 downwards.
GAAACAACCAATTCTAAAACCCACTGATCAGGGTTCTTTTGCCATAACACAAAAGCTCCAACCTCACAGTGGCATTTTGAGTTGTCGTTGCTACCACTTTGATGCATGTCTGATGTAGACATCTTCACTTGCCCTACTGCACACATGCTATTTACTGAATTCAATGCGGCTTTCCCTCCACATGCTGCTACATATTGTTGTACTATGTATTTAGCAGTAGAATCTTCCTGATCATAACAAATTACAATTCATCTAAGCAACACAATCACATTTGTGATGATCATCTATAGTTTTTTGAGCTAGGAGTTGATAAAGAGGCAAATATAATTTTACACAAGCTTAGAAGAAGAAGATGAAGAAGAAGAAAAATCAATTACAATTTGCAGAATGGTTGACCTAAAATATTTAAGAGAGAAAGCATCAATTAATTACCTTAAGAGGCAATTTAACAGTAGGGTCCAATTGAACCTGAAAAGGGACAAGAGCAGAGCCAACGATTTTAAACAAAAACATAAATTGATCAAGAGCGGCATGTTGAGAAGAATACTTGTCTGTAGTTTGAGCCCTCATAAGATTACGCATATTCTTCCATTGTAATGTAGCATTGACATTGCTACTCAATTTGTCAAACATCTCCTCTGGTATTGGGACCTCCAACACTGTCTCCAACCCATCTTTCTTCTCCAAATTTGGACACAATGTTCTCATCGATTTGGGTATGTTATGATTGTTGAAACAAACCAAGAGATAAAATTTCACACATATATAAGAAAGAGGAATTTTTTCAAGAAATTAGATGATGTTCGCAAAAAGGTCTTCCCCTTTCCTGTGTGTTGGAATTTTTTTTTTCCATAAATGTGCAAGAGGAAAGAGAGGAGAGGTATGTTGATACCTTTAAGACCATAGGGTCTTCCTTGGTCGTAGCAGTCGTGTGGGCAATCATATTCGTGGTAAATATTATATTTTTTTTATTTTTATAATATGCACTTGTCCATTTTCACACTAGTCTCATGGCATAATAAGTCATGTGCTAGGGCTGGCAAAATCAAACTCAATCCCCCGTATTTCTCAGGTACATTAATTTTAGTACTTTAGTTGGTGTAATACCTTTATAAATTGAGATTTTGACGTCACAAAATCCAAGTATTAATAATCATTTTTTTTTTTTGAAAATTTTAACCTTTATTCTCACAAAAATCTCTCCATAAGGTAATGATCATACCTATATTTTTAAACTATAAATTACATTAATTTTATCTATTTTATAAGTCAATAATCCATTATTATGAAGAGTTACTAGATACAAAACTCCAGGTAAGCCCGAACCCAATATATATTATTTTATTTATTTTAATTTATGTGACACAAATAAAATTAGGAGAATCAACTAAATTTTTAAATATTTTTTGTTGTTAATTATTTTTATAATATTTTTAACGTACTTTTCAAATAATATTTGTGGCACATGTGATATTCTTTATTATTGTAAGTTATAATACTTTTAACATAATTTTTAAATAATATATGTTACTCACTCAGTCACAACTTATGTAGCACAGGTAAAATTTTGAAGTCAACCAAATTTTTAGTATGTCTTTTGTTCCTCCCAATTGCGCACGCAAGTGTACGTGGTCGGAAGAGTAATAATATGACTCTTTCAGAATCAAATTGTCAAACCCAAAGGACTTATGATCAATTTATATTTAATTCAACTAATTTCTCAAATTAAAGAAAGTGTTTTCAAAAAACTTGTATTTTCTATCAAAACTACGATTGCAAAAAAATTATAACTTTAAAATAAACTAACAATGAAAACCTTCAATTTTGGTGATTAAACAATAAAAGGACCATATAAGGGCTGCAACATGTTTAAGGATTCATGTATCACATCTCTTTCATGAATTTCTTATGGTGATCAAATTACTGATTTATAGGGTTGATATTATGATAATGATCTTTCGACCTCTAACCACCTACCTCAATTGATTTCCTAACTACATCATTGAGCGGGGATGGGCAGATTCAACTGTGGAGCATTTATTTTTCATCCTATCTCTTAACCAAGCACGATGTTATTCTAGGTGTCAATCCTAAACACGAATCTAAACAAGTGGTATGCAAGAAAGATTGTGCTCCTTGTATTCTCTGGTCTATCTACCTATTCGTCCATCAAGTTCAAAAATAAACAATGAATTTATCTTAATGGTGGCCAATCATGAAATACTAAAATAAAAATACAACAATAATTTATATGATAACAAATTAATCTATAAAAATCAATGTTCAACAATCATCCAAAGGCTTTATCCATTCATAATAATCAAAAACATAAACAAGATTGTTTTCATGTAAGTGATTACTAAAGAAACAGTAGGAGATTGAAACCTAAGAAGAATTATAATCCTATGCTCTTGCAGTAGAAAAAGAAGAAGTCCTTTGCAAAATAACCTAGGGTCGATTTATAGAGTTTGAGGGAACAAAACCTTTCTCCTGATTGGATTTGGAATCCTCAAAAATATGGATATTTGTCTGGGAAATCGGGGGCAGGGTGCCACCATCGCGCTAGCAACTGGTGCGGTGCACTGCAAGTGCGCCAGTGATGTACCTCAGTTGTTTTTTGTAATACCACGAATTTGAGATAGAGGGCATAGCATGTTAGAACCCCAAAGTACCACCTCACAGTGACCAACCACGGCTCATGGGTGAGTCCACGCCCTGTGGGTGGCCCCGTGGATGGTCACCAAGAAGACTTCCTACGGCAGAGAACCACGCCAGGACCCACATCCCGTGGATGGGTCCACTGCTCGTGGCTAGGGGGTCAGTAGGTGGGCGAAATTCTATGTATCTACCCACGATTGACCAGGACGGACCGTAGGTCCATCCACGGTCCGTTTGCGGGGTCTCGTTGGTGGGGTCTGGGTGGCTGAGTTGAGGGCACAATGGGACTTTCCAGTTTTAATTAAATTAAAGTTGTGTTGTTTTGCCTACGTCTAAAACACCTATATAAGTATTTTTAACCCCCAAAATCCCCCAATTAAGTCAGTCTCTTAAATCCCAAAAGAGAACCCCCCAAACTCCTCTAAAAAATTCTAAGAAGAAGGAAGAAATTGAAGCTAAGGTCAAGTCAAGTCTCCAATCTTCAAGCTTGTGAGAGATTTTTAATCAAGGTATGATGGCTTTTCATCTATGGGATCCTTCCTCCCATGGAGTCCCCTAGAATCCCCCAATTGAAAGAAGAATTCCCCAAGTCTAGTTAGGGTTTCTTCCAATGTTGTGGGTTATGATGAATGTTGATCCAATTGAGTGGATTAGGGTGGTTTATTATTGAATTAATAGTATTGCATGAATTTAGGATGCAATTGCATGTTCCCATGCCCATTCCCTGGTTCTAACCTAGAATTGATAAATTAGGTTGATGCCTTGAAGTGAAACTTCATGGGTTTGGATATCTCCTTATAGGATTGATGTATTAAGATGTTAATTTCTTGAGATTAGAGCATAGATGATGATCATGAGATGTAGTTCTTTGAGAGTAAAGCCTAGACTATGAATTGTTGATTGTTAATGTTGAAGTGTGGTAGGGATACTTCCCACAATGAATTACTAAGCATGATTGTATGAATGTGAAAGGTTTACTCACATGAATGATTATAGGTTGAAAAGATTGCTAACCTAAAATGAATCTAGACTAAAAGATTATGTAATTGATGAGGCTAGAGGCGACTACCCTTGACCTCCATATGAGAAGGATGTGAGGTGATTTTCCATACTCCTTAGAATTGAACAAGAAATGATTCCCCACATTCTTATGATGAGGAATGGGCATGGAGGCGAGTTACCATGATCCTTATGAAATGATGTGGAGGCGAGTACCTGTGTCATATGATGTGATTGTGGAGGCGAGTACGCATGATCTTAAAGTAAGTAAGGCAAGAGGTGAATCCCCATTAGCCTTCGTAAGTTAGGAAAAGAGGCGAATACCCATGTCTTCAAAAGTAGGTATAACTAATGTGATTATGTTATGAAGATGATTAGCTTGTAGTGTTGCTTGATATGCCTTCCATGATGTAAGGATGACTAGAGGCGGATGACCCAAGTCTTGAGTGAGGTTAAGTCAAGGTTGCTTGAGAAGTATTCCTCCTTTATGATGATGATGATCTATATGCTTGATTATGCTTATGGTTTAATTGACTAACCATGATGTTTATGTTGTTTATGCTAGCTATCATATTTAGTACATTTTTGTACTAACACATACTTTGCCTATATTCTTATCAAATGTAAGGTCCGGTGACATTGATTCTCAGACTCGTGGCTAGGTTCATAGTTGATCAAGGAGTGAAGATTTGGTGAGTCCTCATTGTGTTAGAGAATGTGATCACCCCTTTCCTTTATGTCTTCCATTTTATGTCTTGGACCATTGTATGGGCTGTGACCCAAGATTTTATTCATGTTGGTTAGATGGTTTGAGACAATTGTATTAGACTTCCGCTCATTTTATAAAGATTTTGATAGTGTTGAAATGTTTTAAATTTCTGCACCATTTTCTATGACTTTATGTTATGATATGCTAAGTGGATTGTATGAGGTCTCTCGGAGTCTTGTACACCTTGTATCATCTAGGGGGTACCCCTGGGTCGTGACAAACTTGGTAATCACAGCACAAGGTTTATAATTGTTCTAGGATGTCTCAAACCACGTCAAGTAGAGTCTTGTTCATAAGTGTGAAGCGCACCACATTTATGAATGAGAGGCTATTATATGTTTAGGAAACTTCACTTCTTCATTTCTCTAAGTCTTTCCATGAAGTTTAGCCTTATAAAGTCTTTTTCCTAATCCTTACCCGATGGTTTTCAGTATATGACCACTAGAAGGGCTAATACTAGAAGGACTGAGGGCTACAATGTGGGCCAATAAGTTCCTCCCCAAGATCCTCCTTAAGCTCCAATTGATCTTTTGGCTGACAATGTAACAAATGCGGAGTTTAGGTCAGATTTACAAGTGTTGGCTTAAGCCGTGATGACACAAGACAATAAAGAGGAGGTAGCTCCCGGGAATCCAAATGTGGGTATGGCGGCGGCAAGAGTGAGGGACTTTACAAGAATGAACCCTCCTGAATTTCATGGCTCCAAAGTGGAGGAATATCCTCAAAAGTTTATCGATGAAGTCTATAAGATACTTGCTATTATGGGAGTGACTCCAATAGAGAAGGCGGAATTAGCCGCCTACCAACTCAAAGGGGTTGCTCAGATTTGGTTCAATCAATGGAAGGAGGCTAGGCCGGAAGAAGCGGGTCCTATAGCTAGAGTGGGAAAGGTTCAAAAGTGCTTTTCTTGATCGATTTTTCCTTCTTGAGATGAGAGAGGCCAACGTGCTCAAGTTCATTAACCTTCCGCAAGGATGTATGAGCGTGAGAGAGTATGCATCAAGGTTCACTCAGTTGTCCAATTATGCCCCCTCTATTGTAGCGGATCGTAGGACTAAGATGAGCAAGTTTCTTTCGGGAGTGTCTCACATGGTAGTCAAAGAATGCCGAACCGCTATGATTGTCCATGACATGGACATTTCTTGTATTATGGTGCATGCCCAAAAAATTGAGGAATAAAAGCTTAAGGAGAGATCTAGGGAGCCAAAGAGGGCAAGAACGGATGATAGTAACTTTTCACATTCTAGGTCCGATGGACGGGGTCTTTCAAGCTTTCGGAAAAAGTTCTCCGGGAAAGGTTCTTATAATGTTCCTCCAAGGTCTAGCAATGAAATGGTGTCTAACCCTAAACCTCAAGGAGATGGGAATAGGTCCTCGATGCCTACTTGTGCTAAGTTTGGAAGGAATCACGAGGGTAAGTGTCTAGCGGGTTCTAATGCTTGCTTTGGGTGGGGAAAGACGGATCACAAGATAAGGAATTGACCTTCGGTTGCTAAGAATGAGGGAGATACTCGTCGTAGGGCTCAACCCTACCCTTCATCCAGTCCAAGTGGTTCGGGTGCAAGTGCCCCTAAGAAGAACTAATTTTATTCTCTCCAAACTAGAGGTGATAAAGAGAACTCCCAGGATGTGGTGATCAGTATGTTAAAAGTTTTTCAATTAGATGTGTAGGCTTTGCTTGGTCTCGGTGCCACTTTGTCCTTTGTGACACCTTCTGTGGGAATGAGGTTTGATTTGCTCCCCGATGTGTTGTTAGAACCTTTTTCTATCTCTACCCCTGATGGTGATTCCATTGTGGCTAAAAGGGTCTATAGAAGATGTCCCGTTTCCTTATCCCATAAAGTTACTCTTGTTGACTTGGTAGAGCTTGATATGTTAGACTTTGATGTCACCTTGGTATGGATTGGTTGCATTCATGTTATGCATCTATTAATTGTAGAACTCGAGTAGTCAAATTCTAGTTCCCAAATGAGCCTATCCTAGAGTGGAAGGGGGGAAATTCTATGCCTAAGGGTTAGTTTGTCTCTTGTCTAAAAGCTAGAAAGATAATTTCTAAGGGTTGCATTTACCATCTAGTGAGGGTAAGGGATGTAGATTCTGAAACCCCTTCTCTTGAGTCGGTCCCCGTTGTAAATGAGTTTCCGGATGAGATCCTAGCTGACTTACCCGGTATTCCTCCTGAGCGGGAAATAGACTTCGGTATTGACCTTCTACAAGATACGCAACCTATCTCTATTCCTCCTTACCGTATGGCTCCGATAGAACTTAAGGAGTTGAAAGAACAGTTTAACGATCTGCTAGACAAGGGTTTCATCAGACTGAGTATCTCTTCCTGGGGTGCTCCGATTTTATTCGTTAGAAAGAAGGATGGTTCCCTTCGTATGTGCATTCACTATCGTTAGTTGAACAAGGTGACTATTAAGAACAAGTATCCTCTCCCAAAGATAGAGGACTTATTTGATCAACTTCAAGGGGAAAGTTATTTCTCTAAGATTGATCTTCGATCAGGTTATCACCACATTGAAGGTGAGAGAATGATATTCCGAAGACGGCCTTCAGAACCCGATATGGTCATTATGAGTTCTTGGTGATGTCCTTTGGTTTGACTAATGCTCCAGCGGCATTTCTGGACTTGATGAATAGTATCACGCCCCAAACTCAAGGGGTGCAACTCGCTCTTAATGTCAAAACTCAAGCCCGAGCTGACCCTGCTGAACCATTTGCTACTAGCGCATGGCAGCCACACGCAATCAAGAAAATAAACAAGTATATCTCGGATTAAAATTAAGCACTCGGCCGGCAAGGCCCCTGTCAACAAATCTATAAAAGAAACAACTACTCCCAAGAGTTAATATAAAGAAATAGCCAACTAGCACAAAAATTCTGATTGGGCCGTCGAGGCCACCATGATCTCTATACAAAAACTGAAAGCAAGTATATATCAAGACAATACATCTAACAAGCTTCAGCAAACCAACAAACTAGGTCAGCATGGCCATAACGTAGCTATACACCCCACAAACTAGTCTGCAAGCCTCTAAGAGTGGTAAAGATTGGCGGGACAGGGCCCCTGCGTATCCATAAAAATATATACAACAAAAGCTAACAAACCTCCCAACTCTGGCAGCTCCGGAGGAAAGGGGCTAGCCAACCAGATAGAAGTCAATCCTGCTGCTGAGGAGGTCTACTGGGTCATCTGTCGGGACATGCATGCATGAATACAGCGCCCCCAGGCAATAGAGCATCAATACGAAATAATGTATATAGTATGAAAGTCTATAGACTAAATGAGCAAGTATCATAATATACCAAAAACAATTAGGTAAGGAAATCAAAATTTAGATAAGCATGCTAACCCACTACTGAATCTAAAAATACAAACAAATGATCAAACAACAACCTAACCAAGCCCCCATAAGCTCGGCAGGTACAAACAACATACCACCTTCCTAGGCCCCCATAATCCCAGAAGGTGCCAAATCAGCCTACATACCCCTATCGGTAGCCCCTTGTCTTTGTAAGAAGTCACATAGCCCTTTTTGGCAACGACATAGCCCTATAAGCAGCACATAGCCCTCTTAGGCAACATCATAGCTCTGTGGGCTGCACATAGCCCTCTTTTGTATCAACATAGCCCTGTAGGCAACACATAACCCTCTTTGGCGTCAAAGTATCCCCGTAGGCAACATATAACACTCTTTGGCATCAATATAGCCCCGTGGGCAATACATAGCCCTCTTAGGCAGTAACATAGTCCTCTTAGACAACATCATAGCCCCCACAGGCAGTTCATAGCTCAACAACTAACAACAATAGCCCCAAGGGAGACAACAAACAATTGAATAGGCTAAAGGCGAGCAATTTAGCTTTAAACAATTTATATGAATTGTCTCCAAGTAGTTCCTAACTTAGGCCGTTCTTAAAAGATTATGAGTCCCTAAAATGAGGGTTTATAACCACTCAATCAGCCAACCACTCACAATTACATCTACAAGATCACCAACATTAACTACCCTATTATATCACTCCCAAGCTCTAAGGAAACATGCCGAACGAAGGGAATAGCCTTAACATACCTTTTCCTTTATAATTTATGCTGAAAATACCTTACCTCTGTCCGCACCACTACAACACTAAAAAAAAAAAGTAAAATCACTCAGTAATTAAGGACAAGAATTACTACAACAATTCAAAAATCGATACGGATTACTATCGTAAATTACTATCGTAAATTACTATCTAAGAGTTAAGGTATCCATAAACCGATAAAAGATGGTTCTTACCTTTCTTTACACGCCCAGAACAGTTGAATAAAATCAAACAACGAAAAAGACTCTTCTGCAAGAACCTCCATGGAGCTACACCGCTCAATTCACCATGAAAACTATACCAAAACGATGAGCTCGCGATGTAGGGAAAATTTCGATAAGGTGCCAAGAAGAGATCATGAACACGCAAGGATGATTTGAGGAGTAATTCTATGATATTTGTGGGTTTCTTACGATTTGGAATGAAGAAAAATGAAGAAGATGCTATCTTATAAGCTTCCACCGACTTAGGGGACCCACCTCACATGCTTGCTTGTGCAGTCTCGCGAAAATGTAAATATCTGTCTATTCTGAATTCGTATGAACAAACGGTTTGATGCGTTGGAAACTAGAATCGTAGACCTTAGATTTGATAGGTCGTAGGCCCCATAAATCTTTATATATTGGGAGAAAACCTCATAGACATTTGACCCAAATTTTGGAGAAATATTTAGAAAGAAACTTACGATAACTTTTGCCAACTTTTATTTTGCAACTTACCTAACTTAAAAACTTGAGATACAACCCTTGAACACTTAAAATATGACATACCACATCATTCTTAATTTATTACTCACCCTCTTTGTTTTTCCACGAAGATATGAGTTAAATTAGAGTTCCGAAAAGTCTGGGGTGTTACATCCTCCCCACTTAGAAACATTCGTCCTCGAATTAAAAATCTAAACGACGTGGTTAAGTCCTTAGTAGTTTCCAAAATTTGGCAAAGTGTACTCTATACCCAAATATCCAGGAACCTGAAATGAAGAAGATTACAACCTAAGCATCTCACAGGATGATACAAACAGCTAAGCACCAGAGCTTCGCATAATAGTACGAGAAAAAAATACAACAACAACAACAATAATAAACAACAATAAAAAAACTAAATGGATATCCTACCTCACTGTGCTAATCAATACTGATATTTTTACCACTATGGGATCTAAAACAACTGAGGATATCTGGATCTCATTCCATCCTCATCTTCCCACGTCACCTCTTCCCTATTTTGTTTCTCCACAATACTTTAATAGAAGCCACATCTTTGGTCCTCAACTTTCGGACCTGTCGATCTAATATTGCAACTGGAGTTTCCTCATAGGACAACTCCTTTGTGATCTGAACATCCTCAACAGGGACAACCCTAGAAGGGTCTCCTATGCACTTCTGTAGCATCGATATATGGAATACCGGATGAACCGATTC
>JAJONR010008558.1:0-15458 GCA_029582245.1 Solanum etuberosum | reverse complement strand
ATTTTATATATATATATATATATATATATATATATATATATGTCATTTCTTCAACTTCCTTGGTTATAGGTCCATATGTATGAATTCTTATTCTTCTTTGGGTTGTGTGACTTTAAAAGATTATGAAGGAACATTAAGTATATGCAATCGGCTAGTCCTCCCTCCTCGCTAAAGTGTATTTTGAAAAATATTAAAGTAACATGTCAATTTTGAAAACTCTCAAATATAACTTGTATGTTTAGAATGCTAAAGCACGTGGCTTTTTGAAATACTTTCTTTTACAAATTATTAAGGAAACATATATAGAGTCTAAGAAGCACCTTAAGCTCTTTATGAACATCATCAGGTTTGAGTTATAAAAGGAGTTAGTATTCAAGTTTATTCTAAAAGTATGTGAGGTTCTATAAGGAATTTACATGTTATACAAAAGTGATTAAGAGATTATGAGAATAAGAGTATCAAAAAGCCAAAATTGGCTAAGATCTTAGTATGGCATATTATATGAATTCAGAGTTCATATCATGGCCTGTTATATGCATTAACTCCAAGCTATAATAAGAGGGAATAGGGTTTGTTTCCCACAAGTATATGTATATGGTACATATGGCAACAAGTTGGCAAATATGATGTCAGTTAGCTACCAGAAGAGACCACAATTGCTAGCATTTGGTTGGATATGACATGATTTTTTTATACGCCCAAATTACACCTTCGAAAAGAAGTATAAAGTGTATGTTGTTCAAATATAGAACCTATAAAGGTTAGGATCGATCCCATGTGGAATATGATTTTCACCCATTTCAATTGTAACTATTTGTGCTCTAGTAGTATATTCCAGAAGGGGGGAGTTGTATAACAAGTAATATTTGTGTATCCAAAAGTAAACAAGTAACAAAGTATCAATTCAACATTTTATCAATCAATGAGAGACGAAACTAGGGTTTTCTAATCTCCATGAGTTTTTAAGTAGTAAGACCGTATACTAATAATTTTTTCTAATGTGTAGCATGCAAGATTGGGAAGTTAAGTTCAACTAAGTGGTTGGTCCCCTAAATAGATTAATATCACCACAAAACTTAGTCCATCTATAGGTGTTTGTTTTACTAACTCTTACCTTTAATTCTAAATTAGCTATTCCTAGATAAGGTCAATCTATTAGATAAGGGTTGATAGCCTCAAATATTTGTTATATTATCCATTTTCCCATTCGTTACCTCTTTGTTCTAGAAAGTAAGAATAATGCGAGTTCTAGAATTTGCAATCGTTAAAAAGCAATAAATTCTAATAGAAGAATAATACACGCTCGCACACAAATCAAAAGTTACTAAATATTTGGTCTAGTTTGTTAATCTATTATGGTTCTCACAACCCTAGTTGTGAGTTTAGCTACTCACAATGTACGATAAAAATCAAGGATTAATGAATAATTTATAATCATACACTTACAAGATGAATAGTAGAGACCCAAAATCTTGAATTATAACTCAAAGTTGCAAATCAAGAATCAAAGTTGTGATTTCTCTCAAAATTAAAGAACAAAGTGGATTACTCAATTTGTTTCACAAGTGTTAAACCATAAAATGAGCATAAAGTGTAAAATAAAACCTAGGAAAAGTATTTATTAACATAGAAAGACATCCTAAAGAAATAGGAAAGCAGTCTTCGGCAGCTTTTATGAATGCATATTATAGGTCGTGAATAGTTCCACGGGTCATGGAAACCCTTTCGTGAAAGTTAAGAAATTGACTATTTGCAGGTCCTTTTATATGACCAATGACTACGTTATATAGATCCTGTTACGTTTTGTGGTTTAAACTCATGAAACTCAGGCTTTCTGCACCCTTGTAGTGTCTCAACTACAATCACCTTTTACGAACTGTGAACACTTTAACTAGCTCGTGATTTCCACCATAGAAATTAGAAAATTTTGCATACTCTTTGTATTTCATCTACTAACCCAATCTATAGGTCGTGGTTGTTTTTTACGCATCATGATTTCAACTTGTGAAAACTAGACTTTTTAGCATAGTCTGTGTATCTCATCTATGAAGTTATCTATGGCTCGTAATTCAAACCATGGATCATAGAATTTCCTTGTGAAACCCAAAAGATGACTGACGGCCTCTTATTTCCTGTACTTAGCTACTAATCAGTGCTTGTGACACTCTTAAAGGCTATTGTATACAAAGTATTCTAGGTTTCTTTTTGTAGTTTCTTGTCTCCAACCCATATGCTTGGCATGTATATATTTATGTATGTATCTATGTCTTCAGTTACAACCTCGTCGACCAGGGAGTACTTTAATACTTTGGCTTGTCTACCTTAGTTTATATGATTTATTTTCATTTAGGTCATGACCTTAACGGTCTAGGATTAGTATATCAGATGTTATGGTGCCTGACCCTCTGGTCCCATAATTTAATTAGCTAGTATGTTTCAGTGGCTAACTCGATCGAATAAGGTATCGAGTGTCATTTGCACCTCCCTTAGTTTGGGACATGACAAACTTAGTATCATAGAAGGTCTATGCTAGGGATTCCATAAGTCGTGTCTAGTAGAGTCTTGCTTATAAGTGTGTTGTACACCACACTAATAACTAAGAGGCTAAAAGGCATTTAGGAATGGTCACATTTCTTTCATTTGATAGATCGTTCTACAAAGGAAAGCTATAAGAATATATCAAATCTAAATCATGGTTTATGTTTTTTATTTGATAGGGTACCTATGCTCAGGAGATGGCACAAAGAGAGATAGGTATAGATATGGGGGAAGGTACTAGTCGTTCTGCACCTGGTAAGAGGGATAGAGTTCCCTTGGACGCACACAGTGAGTCTCTACTACCCCTAGTACCAGCTTTCTTGGCACTTGTTGAAGATTGAAGAGATGCAGTGCCCCTAGCCTCACCGATTCCATTAGTATATAAGGCAGCTAGGGATTCTAGCACATGTTGTTCCACCACCAGATATTGAGGAGTAGGGGATGAGGGAGGTAGTTCAGTTGTTTACTCGGATGGTTGTTATTCATAAGTGACAGGTAGAGTCAAGAGCAAATGCTTAGAGATATTGTGCAGAAAGACTCGAAAGTACAAAAGTTTCTTCACCTAGCCCTTCCATAACTTATGAGATCTAACTCCACTGAGGGTTCCTAGGACTTTATAGACCATATGTACATAGTATTGAGGATGATGCATGCCTCTGTCATTGAGGATATGGAGTTGGCTTTTTTCAATTACATGATATAGTTGTCCTATGAGGCATTGGAGAGATCCAAAGGACCTGATACTCCGCCAGTACAGTGGGAGGACTTCTTTGAGGCCTTTCTAGCCCATTATTTGCCACAGGAAGTTCGGGAGGCCCATCTTAACCAGCTTATCAGTGTAAGGCAAGAAGAGATGAGCGTGTAAGATTATAGCCATAGGTTTAATTATTTGATAAGGTATGCACCATGAGGGCCAGAGTTCATCATTATGTGGATGATATGGGGGATCATCTTATAAGATACTATAGGGTAGCATCTCTATAGGATGATGTAGACATTTCTCGCATACTGGTTTTCGCTCTGACTATAAAGGACATTTTTTGCAAAATTTTGGATACCCGCAGGGACAGAGAGCAGAGTAAGAGGGTCCATACTAAGGGGTCTTATAGGGAGGCACATGGTGAGTTTAGGCCCCCACTCCATCTATATCCACCTCAACCAATAGGTAGTGTTCCACCACATATGCAGGGCCAGCGGTTTGATCATTATAGTCGTATCGGACCTGGTCAAAGCTTAGGCCAGCTTGAGGGCCATCGGCTGGAGCATTTTGGTTAGATGAGACAGCCTACTCCTCTATGTACGGAGTGTAGTAAGATATATTGAGAAGCATCCCCGTATGTTGTTATAGATATATGGAAGATACTTCTCAAGTTGTTTATGCCTTGATAGATCCCAAATCTACATTTTCATATATCACTCCATCTATTGTTGGTAAACTTGACATGAGATATATAGTATTTCCATAGATATTTGAAGTATCTATGCGGGTTGGCAAATCTTTTATAGCTAGTTGTGCCGATCAAGGTTGTACAGTGTTCATTAATGATTGTCCCACCTACGATGATTTGGTTGAGTTGACTATGCTATACTTCATTTCATTATGAGTATGGATTAGTTGGCAGCTTGTTATGCTAATATTGATTGTCGTGTGAAGCAAGTAAGATTTCATTTTCTAGGTGACACAGTCTCAGAATGGAAAAATAATGCAGTCACGCCCAAGGGTATGCATATTCCATATGATTCATGTCAGGGATACATATAAGGCGCCGACGACTCTTTAGTCAGTTCCTATTATGAGTGAATTGTTTATGGTATACCTGATGAGCTTTCAGGAATTTCACTAGTAGGAGAAATTTGTAATACCTCGAGTCTCAAAATGAAGAAAATCCTAGTTTTCAGAAAAACTGGTGCCAGTACCAACGGAACCACCCACGGACCGTAGGTAGGATGACAGACCATAGGTAGGGTTCCGTCGTTAAGGCCCAAATCTCTATAGTCTCTGATCCCAACCATGATCAACCAGTAAGGTCCGTGGTTGGACCTACGGACCGTTGGTGAAGGTCAGCAGCCAAGTTTGAGGGAAATTGATGATTGGGTCAACTTCAAATGGTCATCACCCTTAGCACAAAAGGAATTAGGTGGCCTATGACCTACCATATGATATATAATTGAATCTTCTTTCCAACGCCGCTGAGTTTGCTAAAATACCATCTCCGAGTAAAAAGTTATGCTCGTTTTAGTGAAGCCGTGCAGGGCAGACTTGACAGACGGACCCAAACGACGGCCGGTAGGTCAAACGACGGACCGTCGTTCCCTCCGTGGATGGGCTTCGTCAGAATTAAGCCAGGTTCATTTTGGTCCTTTTACCTATGCGTTGGGCACTTAAACTTCATCGTTTTATGCCTAAACTACGTCGTTTTACTTATAATAAGTCTAATAACTTAGTCAGACATACCAGAACCTTTATTCAACAAAAATCAATATTTAGCTCAGAGTGTGACTAATCAGAATAACCAGCAGGTTCCAGCTCCGGAAAATGCTCATATATGGTATACTCAATGGAAAGAGAACAGGGGTACAAATGCAGCTCCTATCACTTGGGAATGCTTTAGTGAGACTATTCTGGACAGGTTCTTCCCAAGAGAGTAGAGGGAGGCAAGAGCTCAGGAGTTCATGAACTTGAGGCAAGGTAACATCACAGTCCAAGAGTATGGACTCAAGTTCACCCAACTCTTAAGGTATGCTCCTCACATGGTTACCGATTCCAAGTCTCAAATGAACAAGTTTTTGTATGGAGTGTCAGACTTAGTGAAAATGGAGTGCAGGAACGCTATGTTGTTAGGCGATATGACTATCTCTAGGCTCATGACTCATGCTCAGCAGGTTGACGGAGATAAACTTAGGGAACAGGCTAAGGAGAACAAGAAAGCTAGAACAGGTAACTATGAGTACTCTCAACAGAAATCGGGTGGTGGAAATCGCTCTCAGTTTCAGCAGAAATCTTCAGCTCCGGCACCCTCATCAGCTAGTGTTCCATCCTCCAAGTTCCGACAGCATCAGAAAGGTAAGGCATCAGGCTGTAAGTCTCAGGGGAGTGTTTCAAGTACCAGAATCTACCCAACTTGTTGTAAGTGTGGTAAGAACCATCCGGGCGAGTGTCTTGCAGGAAAGGAAGGATGCTTTGGGTGTGGTCAATCCGGTCACAGGTTGAGAGATTGTCCTTCTTCTAAATAGGGTCAAGGAGTTAATAATAGTAGAGCTCAGTCCCCAACTTCAGCAGCACCAGCAGGTCGCCCGACTCAGTAGGGTAACTCATATTGTACAGGTGGCGGTCAGCGCCAAAACAGGTTGTATGCTCTTCAGGCTCGCCAGGATCAGGAGGATTCTCCTGATGTGGTCACTGGTATGTTACGAGTCTTTAACTTAGATGTTTATACTTTGTTAGATCTAGGGGCTACTCTTTCCTTCGTAACTCCTTATATATCAGTCAAATTCGATGTTAGTCCAGAAACTCTTTCAGAACCCTTCTCAGTCTCTACTCCAGTTGGTGACCCAGTTATAGCTAGACGGGTATACAGAAATATCCCTATCACAGTCTCTTAGAAAGTCACCTTAGCAGATCTTGTAGAGTTAGAAATGGTAGATTTCGATATCATTCTAGGCATGGATTGGTTACATTCCTATTATGCCTTAGTCGATAGTAGAACTAAGATCGTTCGGTTTCAGTTTCCAATGAGCCAATCTTAGAATGGAAGGTTAGTAGCTCAGTGCCTATAGGTTGAATTATCTCTTACCTTAAGGCCAGAAAGATGATCTCTAAAGGGTAGTGTAGCACATGTTGAGGAAAAAGGGAAGGAATTAGCAAAAGATGTTCATCGGCTTGCTCGCTTAGGAGTTAGTCTTATGAACACATCAGATGGTGGTGAGATAGTCCAGAATAGATCAGATATTCATTAGTAGCGGAGGTTAAGGGAAAACAGGACAGTGATAATATATTTTTTTAGTCGGAAGGTGCAGTTCAACAGCAGAAAGTAGAGGTTTTCTCCCAAAGGGGAGATGGTCGCTTATGTGTTCCTAAGGAGGAAGAGTAGGTGAAGCAGCCTTGATTGGTCCAGATTCGGTTTATGAAACTATGGGAAAATTTTTAGCTCATCAGAAATAGACTTAAGATAGAAGTCCTATGCAGATGTAGGGAGAAGGAACTTAGAGTTTGAGATAGATGATTGGGCTTTCCTGAAAGTATCACCTATGAAGGGGGTGATGAGATTTTACAATCTTGGAGGAGTTAGTCTGTAGAGGGAGCTACTTAGGAAGCAGAAGCAGCCATGAAGGCCAAGTATCATCATCTCTTTCCTTCCGATTCCATTCCAGCTTGAGGTAATAGTTCCTCTTTAGTTTTTCAGTCATTCATGCACAGAGACAGTCTTAGTATCATATTCCTTCAGTTTGTACTTGCATTCTCAGTGTATTTGCATGTCCTTGGAACTCAGTTCAGTCAGAAATCAGCTTCTAGAAATTTGTGGTAGGGTTTGCATCTCTTTTCCTCCATCTTCTGCTAGTTTAATCTTCATTCGAGGACGAATGATCCCAAGGGGGAGATAATGTAACACCCCGGGTCTCAAAATGAAGAAAATCTTAGATTTCAGAAAAACTGGTGTCAGTACCAACGGAACCACCCACGGACCGTAGGTAGGATGATGGACTGCAAGTGGGGTTCCGTTGTTAAGGCTCAAATCTCTATAGTCTCTGATCCCAACCACGATCGACCAGTACGGTCTGTGGTTGGACCTACGGACCGTAGGTTTGACCATTGATGAAGGTCAGCAGCCAAGTTAGAGGGAAATTGCTGATTGGGTCAACTTCAAATGGTCATCACCCTTATAACAAAAGGAATTAGGTGTCCCATGACATACCATATGATAGATAATTGAATCCTCTTTCCGACGCCGAGTTTGCTAAAATCCCATCTCCGAGTAAAAAGTTATGCTTGTTTTAGTGAAGCCCTGCCGGGCAGACTTGACCGACGGACCTAAACGATGGCCGGTAGGTCAAACGACGGACCGTCGTTCCCTCCGTGGATGGGATTCGTCAGAATTAAGCCATGGTTGTTTTGGTCCTTTTCCCTATGCGTTGGGCACTTCAACTTCATCGTTTTATGCTTAAACTACGTCGTTTTACTTAGAATAAGTCTAATAACTTAGTCAGACATACCAGAACCTTTATTCACCAAAAATCATTCAAACTTAGAGAAAAAGAGGAGAGAGAGTCGACCAAACCCCTTTCCAAGAACGCAGCAAGGATTCATCAGTTCCATCCCCGAAATCGAAAGATTTCTCCGTGGAATTCGTCACTAGGTTTGTGGGATTTCACTAGTGGGTTCCTTTATCCCATTAGGTCCCTAGAATTGAGTAAGATACTTGATTCTCAACATCATGTTTAGATCTAGGGTTTCTAGAATTTCAAATTTATGTTGTGATTCAGCTATTAGACTAATCCAAATATGATTATCATATTTTCGTGGAATTATTGCTTAGTTCTTGCTTGAAACTCAGAACCCTAGTTGTGTAGATTCATTTAGTTCATGAATTACACTTGCTAGGTCAGTTTATTCAGTTATACATGCTCCAGTTAAGAATGTTTCATTATTAGTTCATTAATGTTGCATTCTCAGTTAGCATGTCAGTATTTTGAGCTATCCAGTATAACAGAAATCCAGTCATAATATGTTATTTGCATAATCAGTTGGGAGTACACTTAATACCGAGTTGGACTAGGGTCAGTCACCCTAATAGTCCCAGAACTACATGCCCCCGTAGGTTAAGTCCCCTATGTGGGCATCAACCTTAGTGATCACGCCATTCATCCCTTTATACCCCTGGCAAGATATATTGGGTCCTATCGATGGGGCGTATACATCGAACAGTCATGCCTTTATACCCTTGGCAAGGTATATTGGGTCCTCTCGATGGGACGTATACATCGGAATTCGAGTTTAGCTCACGTGGTTTCATGTCGGTTATTAGTAGCTCCCACAGTCAGATTCTAGTGTATTGACCAGGTTATCAGTTACAGTTCAGTACTCAGTCTCAACATGTCATATACTTGGTCATTGCATTCAGTTAGCTCATTACTCAGTATTTCTATCATGTTAAGATTATATCCTTGCTTTATTTCTTGTTCAGTTATATGTTTTATTCAGCTTTATTCTATCCTGCATGCTCAGTACCTTTCAAGTACTGACGCATACTATGTGCTACATCTTCTCCTGATGTAGGTTAAGGCCCTCAGCACTAAGATCACGCATAGATCAGTCCCCGATCTCTAGTTCAGCAGCATCAGTAATGAGTCTTCATTCTTCGAGGACGATTGATATGTTACCTTTCCATCTGTAGTCTTTTAGTTTCAGTTTTGCTAGAGTTAGTTGGGGACATGTCTCAGCATCTCTAGTCAGTTAGAGGCTTATTTCATACATAGTTAGATTCAACTTTAGATTTGAGTTTGATACTTCAGTTGTTTATTAAAACATATGATTTAGCTTCCGCATAGTATATTTTGATCAGAAATCTTTTAGTATGCTTATGATATGCCAGCTCAGGGTTAGCTTGGGGTCACTCGTGATCCTAGGTCCCGTGTTTACATCCAGGGGGTAGCCTCAGGGCGTGACAAACTTGGTATCAGAGCATTTGGTTCAAGTGTCCTAGGATGTCTGAATAGCCGCACTAAGTAGAGTCTTTTTCATGGGTGTGAAATGCACCACATCTAATGAGGGGGAAGCTACAAAGTATTTTAGGAAATCCTCACTTTCTTGATATTCTTATCGTGCGTCGGTATGATCTCTGTCGAACTCATCGGTGTGCATTTCAGATCATGCCTCCTCATAGAGCTAACGCAAGGAATGCTAACGCAGCTCCTCCAGTCCCAGATTAGAAAGTTTCGAATGCAGAGTGTTGGAACGCTATCAAATTTTTGGCTCAGAGTGTGACTAATCAGAATAACCAGCAGGTTCCAGCTCCTGCAAATGCTAAAGTTAGGTCAGATACAGCTAGAGTTCGTGATTTTGTTTGGATGAATCCGCCTGAGTTCTTAGGATCGCAGATTGGTGAGGATCCCCAAAACTTGATAGATGAGTTCCAGAAGATGTTTGGAGTGATGCAAGTGACTGGTAATAATAGGGTAGAGTTGGAATCCTATCAGCTTAAGGATGTAGCTCATATATGGTATACTCAATGGAAAGAGAACAGGGGTACAAATGCAGCTCCTATCACTTGTATATGCTTTAGTGAGACTTTTCTGGACAGGTGCTTCCCAAGAGAGTAGAGGGAGGCAAAAGCTCAGGAGTTCATGAACTTGAGGCAAGGTAACATGACAGTCCAAGAGTATGGACTCAAGTTCACCCAACTCTCAAGGTATGCTCCTCACATGGTTGCCGATTCCAGGGCTCAAATGAACAAGTTTCTGTATGGAGTGTCAGACTTAGTGAAAATGGAGTGCAGGAACGCTATGTTGTTAGGCGATATGACTATCTCTAGGCTCATGGCTCATGACTCATGCTCAGCAGGTTGAGGGAGATAAGCTTAGGGTACAGGCTAAGGAGAACAAGAAAGCTAGAACAGGTAACTATGAGTACTCTCAACAAAAATCGGGTGGTGTAAATCGCTCTTAGTTTCAGCAGAAATCTTCAACTCCGGCACCTTCATCAGCTAGTGTTCCATCCTCCAGGTTCCGACAGCATCAGAAAGGTAGGGCATCAGGCTTTAAGTCTCAGGGGAGTGTTTCAAGTACCAGAACCTACCCAACTTGTCGTAAGTGTGGTAAGAACCATCCGGGAGAGTGTCTTGCAGGAAAGGAAGGATGATTTGGGTGTGGTCAGTCCGGTCACAGGTTGAGAGATTGTCCTTCTTCTAAACAGGGTCAAGAAGGTAATAATAGTAGAGCTCAGTCCACAACTTCAGCAGCACCAGCAGGTCACCCGACTCAGTAGTGTAACTCATCTGGTACAGGTGGCGGTCAGCGCCAAAACAGGTTGTATGCTCTTCAGGCTCGCCAGGATCATAAAGATTCTCCTGATGTGGTCACTGGTACGTTACGAGTCTTTAACTTAGATGTTTATGCTTTGTTAGATCCAGGGGCTACTCTTTCCTTCGTAACTCATTATATATCAGTCAAATTCGATGTTAGTCCAGAAACTCTTTCAGAACCCTTCTCAGTCTCTACTCCAGTTGGTGACCCAGTAATAGCTAGACGGGTATACAGAAATTGCCCTGTCACAGTCTCTTAGAAAGTCACATTAGCAGATCTTGTAGAGTTAGAAATGGTAGATTTTGATATCATTCTAGGCATGGATTGGTTACATTCCTGTTATGCCTTAGTCGATTGTAGAACTAAGATCGTTCGATTTCATTTTCCAATGAGCCAGTCTTAGAATGGAAGGGTAGTAGCTCAGTGCCTATAGGTTGAATTATCTCTTACCTTAAGGTCAGAAAGATGATCTTTAAAGGGTTGTAGCATATGTTGAGGAAAAGGGGAAGGAATTAGCAAAAGATGTTCATCGGCTTGCTCGCTTAGGAGTTAGTCTTATGGACACATCAGATGGTGGTGTGATAGTCCAGAATAGATCAGAACCTTCATTAGTAGTGGAGGTTAAGGGAAAACAGGACAGTGGTCCTATATTATTTCAGTCGGAAGGTATAGTTCAACAGCAGAAAGTAGAGATTTTCTCATAAGGATAAGATGGTCGCTTATGTGTTCCTAAGGAGGATGGGTAGGTGAAGCAGCCTTGATTGGGCCAGATTCGGTTTATGAAACTATGGGAAAAATTTAAGCTCATCAGAAATAGACTTAAGACAGAAGTCCTATGCAGATGTAGGGAGAATGAACTTAGAGTTTGAGATAGATGATTGGGCTTTCCTGAAAGTATCACCTATGAAGGGGGTGATGATATTTTACAATCTTGGAGGAGTTAGTCCGTAAAGGGAGTTACTTGGGAAGCAGAAGCAGCCATGAAGGCCAAGTATCATCATATCTTTCCTTCCGATTCCATTCCAGCTTGAGGTAATAGTTCCTCTTCATTTTTTCGGTCATTCATGTGCAGATTCAGTCTTAGTATCATGTTCCTTCAGTTTGTACTTGCATTCTCAGTGTATTTGCATGTCCTTGGAACACAGTTCAGTCAGAAATCAACTTCTAGAAATTTGTGGTAGGGTTTGCAGCTCTTTTCCTCCATCTTCTGCTAGTTTAGTCTTCATTCGAGGACGAATGTTCCCAAGGGGGAGATAATGTAACACCTCGGGTCTCAAAATGAATAAAATCTTAGTTTTCAGAAAAACTGGTGTCAGTACCAACGGAACCACCCACGGACCGTAGGTAGGATGATGGACTGCAAGTGGGGTTCCGTTGTTAAGGCTCAAATCTATATAGTCTCTGCTCCCAACCACGATCGACCAGTACGGTCTGTGGTTGGACCTACGGACCCTAGGTATGACCGTTGGTGAAGGTCAGCAGCCAAGTTAGAGGGAAATTGTTGATTGGGTCAACTTCAAATGGTCATCACCCTTATAACAAAAGGAACTAGGTGTCCCATGACATACCATATGATAGATAATTGAATCCTCTTTCCAACGCCGCCGAGTTTGCTAAAATCCCATCTCCGAGTAAAAAGTTATGCTTGTTTTAGTGAAGCCGTGCCGGGCAGACTTGACCGACGGACCCAAACGACGGCCGGTAGGTCAAACGACAGACCGTCGTTCCCTCCGTGATGGGATTCGTCAGAATTAAGCCAGGGTCGTTTTGGTCCTTTTCCCTATGCATTGGGCACTAAAACTTCGTCGTTTTATGCCTAAACTACGTCATTTTACTTAGAATAAGTCTAATAACTTAGTCAGACATACCAGAACCTTTATTCACCAAAAATCATTCAAACTTAGAGAAAAAGAGGAGAAAGAGTCGACCAAACCCCTTTCCAAGAACGCAGCAAGGATTCATCAGTTCCATCCCAGAAATCGAAAGATTTCTACGTGGAATTCGTCACCAGGTATGTGGGATTTCACTAGTGGGTTCCTTTCGCCCATTAGGTCCCTAGAATTCAGTAAGATTCTTGATTCTCAACATCATGTTTAGATCTAGGGTTTCTAGAATTTCAGATTTATATTGTGATTTAGCTATTAGACTAATCCAAATATGATTATCATGTTTTCGTGCAATTATTGCTTAGTTCTTGCTTGAAACTCAGAACCCTAGTTGTGTAGATTCATTTAGTTCATGAATTACACTTGCTAGGTCAGTTTATTCAGTTATACATGCTCCAGTTAAGAATGTTTCATTATCAGTACATTAATGTTGCATTCTCAGTTAGCATGTCAGTATTTTGAGCTATCCAGTATAACAGAAATCCAGTCATAATATGTTATTTACATAATCATTTAGGAGTACACTTAATACTGAGTTGGACTAGGGTCTGTCACCCTAATAGTCCCAGAACTACATGCCCCCGTAGGTTAAGTCCTCTCTGTGGGCATCAACTTTAGTGATCACACCATTCATCCCTTTATACCCCTGGCAAGATATATTGGGTCCTATCGAGAGATTGTCCTTCTTCTAAACAGGGTCAAGGAGGTAATAATAGTAGAGCTCAGTCCACAAATTCAGCAGCACCAGCAGGTCACCCGACTCAGTAGGGTAACTCATCTGGTACAGGTGGCGGTCAGCGCCAAAACAGGTTGTATGCTCTTCAGGCTCACCAGGATCAGGAAGATTCTCCTGATGTGGTCACTGGTACGTTACGAGTCTTTAACTTAGATGTTTATGCTTTGTTAGATCTAGGGGCTACTCTTTCCTTCGTAACTCCTTGTATATCAGTCAAATTCGATGTTAGTCCAAAAACTCTTTCAGAACCCCTTCTTAGTCTCTACTACAGTTAGTGACCTAGTAATATCTAGACGGGTATACCGAAATTGCCCTGTCACAGTCTCTTAGAAATTCACCTTAGCAGATCTTGTAGAGTTAGAAATGATAGATTTCGATATCATTCTAGGCATGGATTGGTTACATTCCTGTTATGCCTTAGTCGATGGTAGAACTAAGATCATTCGGTTTCAGTTTCCAATGAGCCAGTCTTAGAATGGAAGGGTAGGAGCTCAGTGCCTATAGGTTGAATTATCTCTTACCTTAAGGCCAGAAAGATGATCTTTAAAGGGTAGTGTAGCATATGTTGAGGAAAAGGGGAAGGAATTAGCAAAAGATGTTCATCGGCTTGCTCGCTTAGGAGTTAGTCTTATGGACACATCAGATGGTGGTGTGATAGTCCAGAATAGATCAGAACCTTCATTAGTAGTGGAGGTTAAGGGAAAACAGGACAGTGATCCTATATTATTTCAGTCGGAGGGTGCAGTTCAACAGCAGAAAGTAGAGGTTTTCTCCCAAGGGGAAGATGGTCGCTTATGTGTTCCTAAGGAGGATGAGTAAGTGAAGCAGCCTTGATTGGTCCAGATTCGGTTGATGAAACTATTGGAAAAATTTCAGCTCATCAGAAATAGACTTAAGACAGAAGTCCTATGCAGATGTAGGGAGAATGAACTTAGAGTTTGAGATAGATGATTGGGCTTTCTTGAAAGTATCACCTATGAAGGGGGTTATGAGATTTGACAATCTTGGAGGAGTTAGTCTGTAGAGGGAGCTACTTAGGAAGCAGAAGCAGCCATGAAGGCCAAGTATCATCATCTCTTTCCTTCCGATTCCATTCCAGCTTGAGGTAATACTTCCTCTTCAGTTTTTCGGTCATTCATGCACAGATTCAGTCTTAGTATCATGTTCCTTCAGTTTGTACTTGCATTCTCAGTTTATTTGCATGTCCATGGAACGCAATTAAGTCAGAAATCAACTTCTAGAAATTTGTGGTAGGGTTTGCTGCTCTTTTCCTCCATCTTCTGCTAGTTTAGTCTTAATTCGAGGACGAATGTTCCCAAGCGGGAGATAATGTAACACCTCGGGTCTCAAAATAAATAAAATCTTAGTTTTCAGAAAAACTGGTGTCAGTACCAACGAAACCACCCACGGACCGTAGGTAGGATGATGGATTGCAAGTGGGGTTCCGTTGTTAAGTCTCAAATCTCTATAGTCTCTGATCCCAACCACGATCGACCAGTACGGTCTGTGGTTGGACCTACGGACCGTAGGTCTGACCGTTGGTGAAGGTCAGCAGCCAAGTTAGAGGGAAATTGCTGATTGGGTCAACTTCAAATGGTCATGACCCTTATAACAAAAGGAATTAGGTGTCCCATGACATACCATATGATAGATAATTGAATCCTCTTTCCAACGCCGCTGAGTTTGCTAAAATCCCATCTCCGAGTAAAAAGTTATGCTCGTTTTAGTGAAGCCCTGCCGGGCAGACTTGACCGACGGACCCAAACGACGGCCGGTAGGTCAAACGACGGACCGTCGTTCCCTCCGTGGATGGGATTTGTCAGAATTAAGACAGGGTCGTTTTGGTCCTTTTCCCTATGCATAGGGCACTTAAACTTCATCGTTTTATGCCTAAACTACGTCGTTTTACTTAGAATAAGTCTAATAACTTAGTCAGACATACCAGAACCTTTATTCACCAAAAATCATTCAAACTTAGAGAAAAAGAGGAGAAAGAGTCGACCAAACCCCTTTCCAAGAACGCAGCAAGGATTCATCAGTTCCATCCCCAAAATCGAAAGATTTCTCCGTGGAATTCATCACCAGGTATGTGGGATTTCACTAGTGGGTTCCTTTCGCCCATTAGGTCCCTAGAATTCAGTAAGATTCTTGATTCTCAACATCATGTTTAGATCTAGGGTATCTAGAATTTCAGATTTATGTTGTGATTCAGCTATTAGACTAATCCAAATATGATTATCATGTTTTCGTGCAATTATTGCTTAGTTCTTGCTTGAAAC
>JAJONR010008557.1:0-25980 GCA_029582245.1 Solanum etuberosum | reverse complement strand
GAGTTCTATATTGTTATTTAGACCCTTGAGTCGAGTCGTTCATGCCCATAAATTCCGCATGAACTCCATCAGTTGAGTATCTTTGAGAGGAGTAGTATCTTCAAGTTCTAAGTCTTGAGTATTGAGTTCCTAATCACTTTTGGATTATATTCCTAATATGGCGCTACTACATGTTACCCATGAAGGTCCTTGAGTTGAGTAGTTCATGCCCATAATCCCGCATGAACCCTATGAGTCGAGCAATCTTGAGATGAGGGGTATCATTGAATCCTTGAGTTAAGTAGTTCATGCCTATAATCCCGCATGAACCCTCCGAGTCAAGCATTCTTGAGATGAGTAGTATCATTGACTCCTTGAGTTCTGGAGTTGTTGAGTTCCAAGTATTGAGTTTTATGCATGGTTATTGAAAATCTTGAATTGAGTCATTCATGTCCATAATTCGGCATGAACCCTATTTTAAGAAGTCTTTTTACAAACTGTTTTAAAACTTGTTTTAAAGACTTGAGCACTAAGTTGAGGAAGAGGAGAGCTGAGTTCATTTTCTTTAAAATGATATATGGGAACTAAGTATTCTCAAGAGTAAATGTTTTTACATTTAAGATGAGAGGAAACTGAGATTTCCAAAAGAGTTTTGAGTAGTTTGAGTACCATCTCTTTTAAGAGAAAGATTTTTGAGAAATAATCTCAAAACACAGAAAGAGTTATGTTTTTAAACATATGAGCTGGTATATTTTGGGAGTAGTATTGAGCACCGATATGGGGACGATTTCAAAAAACTCAAGTCTCCATAAATCATGTAGCCAACGTGGGTAGAAACGGTCATACTTTTTAGATGATTCCTTAATGCTTTTTAGGATAGACTAGTGGATCCACTTAGTAGTAGGTTCTATACCCCGGCAAACTATAGGACAGTTCTGGTAGCATGGACGAGACGCTCTATCATCACATAGCTCATAGTGATGGTTGTCGGTTACAGAATCTCTCACCGAGTTATATTGTATTTTTATATACAAATTTAGTTTTTATTGTATTCTTCAATACAATCGAGTTATTATCTATTGTTTTAAAAGTTTTTCATATATTGCATCTTTTATTGTTGCTTTATCCGTGAGTATCATGAGTTGAGTATTATATCTTTGAGTTGAATATCTTATTCTTGAGTTGAGTTTAGTTGAGTGAGTTGAGAAGCGGAAAGTATGTTTCCTTTTTATCAAGTTCAAGCTTATGTTTATGCTTTACAATTCCCCTTACATGCTCGTACATTCCATGTACTGAGCCATTTGGCCTGCATCATTTCAGGATACAGATACAAGTATTCAGGATCATCAGCAGGCATTTCGTTGAGGTCATGTTATATTCCAGTTAGCTTTGGTGAGCCTTCTTATATTCCAGAGGACTTTACCTTTACCTTACAATTCATAGTTTTGAGATGTCGTGGGTCTTGTCTCGATATCTTTCTGTAATAGTAGAGGCTTCATAGATAGACAGAGTTGAAGAGTTTATTGTATTTACTTTCTTTTGAGTATTGTTCAGACTTTCTTAAAGTTCACTATTGGAGTTCAATAAATTTAATTCAGTTTTAAGCTTATGTATGCTTGAGTTAGTCTTCCGCTTGTAGCCAGCCATGATGAGGGTTCGCTTGGGGACCAGCAATGGTTCTTGAGTGCAGGCCACGTCCACGGTGTAGGCTCGAGTCGTGACATTTATGTAACACCCCGTATCCGAAAAAGGGCCAAAAACCAATTACAAGAAATTTGCAGGTGCAACCCACGCCGGCCACCCATGGCCCGTGGAAGGGACAACAGACTGTAGGTGTGGTCCATGGTTGGCCTGCCTAGCAAGTGGTCTGAGGGTTCAGGACCACGACCTGACCAACGGACCGTAGGCCAGACCACGATCCTTGGTTAGGGTCCATGGTTCGAGACCCAAAATCATAGTCTCTAACCATGAACGAAGGTCCACCAGGACGGTATGTAGGTCAGACCACAGTCCGTCGATTAGGTCCGTCGGTGGCAGTTGTCAGTTATTTTTCAGGGGCAGTTGGTCTTTTCCTAATTAATTAGTTCTATACTACATCATTTTACCCTTCACTAAGACCCCTATATAAGTATTTTCAACACCCAAATTAGCCCATTTACTTTATTCTTCCAAATTCACAAAACAAGAACTCTCCAAATATTTCTCTCTCTAGAAACTTGAAGAAGAAGAAGATGCATTCTAGGGTTTCAAGTCAAGGGTTCAATTCTTCCATTGAAGGCTAGCTTTTGGGTTCAAGGTATGATAGTTTTCATCTATGGGTTCCTTTCATCCATGGAGTTCCCAAATTCTCTATTTCTAAAGATAGAATTCCCCAATTAAGTTAGGGTTTTCTTCAATTACCATGGATTCTTTTGATTATTGATTTATATGATTGGATTATGATCTCTTATGCATTAAATGATGAAATATGATGATTTTATGATGATTTCCCCATGAACCCATGTAATCCCTATGTTTTCAAGTTATGAATCATATAATGTGGGATTTTTGAGTATAGAGCAAGTGTTTTATGAAATTAAGCATGTATTGCAAGATTTACGTGTATTTATGATGAAATCCATATCTAACCCATGTTTTCTAAGTATTGATGATTGAAAGTGGGTTTTGAACCTCAAGAGGTAAATTATGGACTTGTGCATTTTCCTATGAAATCTACGCAAATATTTTAGCGATGCTTTGAGAGTAAAGTATCAATGATGATGTTGTTGTTGTGTTGTTGAAAGGACATTCTCATAAACACACCTAAGCATGATGTGAAAGGTTTTCTGACATAGTAAAGATTCTTAGGTTGAAAGTCTTTCTCAACTAAATGAATCAAGAGTAAGAGTTATCTTAATGAACTAGTTTGGATTGGTTGTCCAAGGACACCTTTTCATGAATAATGAGGTCAAGTAAGAAATGACTATTATGTGGGATGTATGCTTAGCACCGAGTGGATATTGATGATGGGATGGAAGCTCCCCCGTAGTAGAGGCCAGGTTTCTAGAAGTAATCTCGTGAGATGGAAGCTCCCCCGTAGTAGAGGCCGGGTTTCTAGTAGCAATCTCCTTATCCCTTAAACTATGTGCCCCCATATGTTGATTAGCTAGTAGATCCACTTAAGCTAGAAGTTATGGTCCTTACCTTGGCAAGTAGGACAACCCTTTTCGGTGTGGGAGACACCGGGGGACCATGTTATAGCTCACATGGTCTCTATGTCGGTTAAGGCTAATTCCCCACAAGTAATAATGAACTAAGGTTACTTCAAGAAGTATCCCGCATGAGTTTAAAGGTGAAAAGATGAAGTTAGCTTGCATTGACCATGATTTTATGACTCTTTTATATCATGTTTAGCTTGGTCAATTGCATGTCATGAAATGAAATGTCCCTTTTAGCATGTTTTAATTTTTTTATGCATGGCTATCATACTTGGTACATTGTTTCTACTAACACATACTCTTGCCTACATTTTTTCCAAATGTAGGGTCCGACAGACAGGTTTCCGAGTCTCGTGGCTAGTAGTTGAGTTCATGTTTTCTCGAGCTTTGGTGAGTCCTCATACTTAGAGGACGGAGTTTATTGTTTTTAGTTCCTTTCATGTATTTCTCTTTTGGACATGATGTATGGGCTAGGCCCAATTTCATTCTATTGTATTAGATGGTTATGATGAGACAGTGTTTAGACTTCTGCTTTTCGTTTATAAAAATGTTTTGGACTTGGACTATTGTTTTACTCTTATTATTCTATTTCTTATGTTATGAGAGCTAAGTGGCTTGTATGGAGTCCTTCGGGGTTCTATACGTCATGTTACATCTAGGGGGTACCCCTGGGTCATGACAAACTTGGTATCAAAGTATAAGGTTTAGAATGGTCCTAGAATGTCTCATAAACCACGTCTAGTAGAGTCTTGTTCATGAGTGTGAAGCGCGCCACATTTATGAATGAGAGGCTACAAGATAATTAGGTAACTCCATTTTTTTCATTACTCTTAAGTCGTGCGATAGCGTTTAACTCTATAAAGTCTCTCTCATAATCCTTATCTTTATCTTATGTTCTTCAGGATATGGCTATCCGAAGAGCTTATGCTAGAAGGAATGTGAGAGAGAAAAAGGAAAAACAAGCTCCTCCCCAAGCTCCTCAAGTTCTGGTCGATCCTTTGGCCGAGCAAGTATCTAATGCGGCGTTTAGGGCTGCTTTCAAGTGTTGGATCAAGCGGTGATGGCCCAATCCAATAGGGAGGTTATGGTTCCCGTGAACCCAAATATGGGTATAACGTCTTCAAGAGTGAGGGAATTCACTAGGATGAATCCTCCAGAGTTTCATGGTTCTAAAGTTGAGGAAGATCCTCAGGAGTTCATTGATAAGGTCTACAAGGTTTTGGTGATCATGGGAGTTACGCCGGTGGAAAAGGCGGAGTTGGCCACTTATCAACTAAAAGGTGTGTCTCAAATATGGTATAATCAATAGAAGGAAGGGAGACCGAAAGATGCGGGTCCTCTTGATTAGGAGAAGTTTAAAGTCACGTTTCTTGATAGGTTCTTTCTCCTAGAGATGAGGGAAGCCAAGGTTCTTGAGTTCATTAACCTCCGGCAAGGGAGTATGAGTGTGAGGGAGTATGCTCTAAAGTTCACTCAATTGTCGAAATATGCTCCAATAATGGTAGTGGATCTTCATTGTCTAGGTCTCCTTATACTAAGTGTGGAAGGAAGCACGATGGTAAGTGCCTAGCCGGCACATATGGTTGTTATGGTTGTGGAAAAAGTGGTCACAAAATGAGGGATTTCCCTATGCTTATGGCTAAAGGAAGAGAGGGCAAGCAAGCTCCTCATAGTTGCTCAGGTTCCAATGCTCCTAAGCAAAACCACTTCTATGCACTTCAGACTCGTGGTTAACAAGAGAGTTCTCCCGATGTGGTTATCGGTATGTTGAAAGTTTTCCAACTTGATGTATATGCATTACTTGATCCCGGTGCTAAATTGTCTTTTGTGACGCCATATGTGGCAATGAGATTTGATGTGCTCCCTCGTGTGTTGTTAGAACCTTTTTCTGTCTCTACGCTTGTTGGTGATTCTATTGTGGCTAAGAGGGTATATAGAAAGTATCTCGTTTCCTTACCCCATAGAGTTACTCTCGTTGGCTTGGTAGAGCTTGATATGCTAGATTTTGATGTTATCTTGGGTATGGATTGGCTGCACTCTTGTTATGCTTCTATTGATTGTAGATTTCGTGTACTCAAGTTTCAGTTTCCAAATGAGCATGTCCTAGAGTGGAAGGGGGGAAATTTTATGCCTAAGGGTCAGTTTGTCTCTTGTCTTAAAGCTAGAAAGATGATTTCTAATGGTTGCATTTACAATCCAGTTAGGGTGAGGGATGTAGATTCTGAAACCCCTTCTCTTGAGTCGGTCCCCGTTTTAAATGAGTTTTCGGAAGTGTTTCCAGATGATCTACCTGGTATTCCTCCCGAGCGGGAAATAGACTTCGGTATTGACCTTCCCCAAGATACGCAACCTATTTCTATTCCTCCTTACCGTATGGCTCCGGCAGAACTTACAGAGTTGAAAGAACAATTGAAAGATTTTTTGGATAAGGGCTTCATCCGACTGAGTATCTCTCCATGGGGTGCTCCAGTTTTGTTTGTTAGAAAGAAGGACGGTTTTCTTCGTATGTGTATTGACTATCTTCAGTTGAATAATGTGACCATTAAGAATAAGTATCCTCTTCCAAGGATAAATGATTTATTTGACCAACTTCAAGGAGCAAGTTATTTCTTTAAGATTGATCTTTGATTGGTTATCACTAATTGAGGGTGAGAGAAGATGAAATTTTGAAGTTGGCTTTTCAAACTCGGTATGGTCATTATGAGGTTTTGGTAATGTCATTTGGGTTGACTAATGCTCCGGCGGCGTTTATGAATTTGATAAATAGGGTATTTAGACAATACATTGACATGTTTGTGATTGTGTTCATTAATGATATTTTGATCTATTCGAGAAGTGAGAATGAGCATATTGATCATTTGAGGATCGTGTTGCAAATTCTTAAGGACCAACAACTTTTTGCAAAGTTTAGCAAATGTGAATTTTGGTTAAGGTCTGTAGCTTTCCTTGGCCATATTGTTTCTAGTAAGGGTATTGAGGTAGATCCTAAGAAGACGGATGCGGTCAAGAGTTTGCTTAGGCCTCTAACTCCTTCGAATATTAGAAGTTTCTTGGGTTTGGCCGGTTATTATAGAAGGTTTGTTGAGGGATTTTCTTCAATTGCCTCTCCTTTGACGGCTTTGACTCAAAATAAGGCTAAGTTCATATGGTCTGAATTATGTGAAAAGAGTTTTCAAGAGTTGAAAGATAGACTTACTTCCGCTCCTATGTTGACCTTACCGGAAGGGACGGATGGTTTTGTGGTTTATTGTGATGTCTGGAGAATTGGGTTAGGGTGTGTGCTTATGTAAAATGGGAAAGTTATTGCCTATGCCTCAAGTAAACTTAAGATTCATGAGAAGAATTATCCTACCCATGACCTTCAATTAGCGGCGGTTATTTTTGCCTTAAAGATTTGGAGGCATTATTTGTATGGTGTGCATGTAGCTGTGTTTATCGACCACAAGAGTTTGCAATATGTGTTTAATCAAAAGGATTTGAATCTTCGCCAAAGAAGGTGGTTTGAGTTATTGAAAGATTCAACATGAGTGTTCTTTATCACCCCAATAAAGCTAATGTGGTAGCGGATGCTCTTAGTCGATTATCTATGGGTAGTGTTGCTCATATTGAAGAAGAGAAGAAAAAGGTTGTTCGATATGTTCATACATTGGCCCGATTAGGTGTTTAATTAGTGGACTCCACCAAGGGTGGTGTTATGGTTCACAATGGGTCCGAATCGTCTTTTGTGGAGGATGTGAAAGCCAAGCAAGGTCTTGATCCAATTTTGGTAGAATTGAAAGAGGCGGTGCTTAAGAAATCCGTTGAGGCTTTCTCCCAAGGGGGAGATGGTGTACTTAGATATCAAGGTCGTTTATGTGTTCCGAATGTTGATGATTTGAGGGAACAGATCTTATCAGAAGCCCATAGTTTGCGGTATTCCATTCACTCGGGAGCCACCAAGATGTACCGTGATTTGCGGGAGGTCTATTGGTGGAATGGGATGAAGAAGGACATTGTGGAATTTGTGGCCAAGTGTCCAAATTGCCAACAAGTGAAGGTTGAGCATCAGAAACCTGAAGGTTTATCCCAAGACATTAACATCCCTACTTGGAAGTGGGAAGACTTGAATATGGACATTATTGTTGGTTTACCTCGCACCCGGCGACAACATGATTCGATATGGGTGATAGTAGATCGGATGACGAATTCGAATCATTTCCTTCCCGTCAAGGTTTCTTATTCGGCGGAGGACTATGCCAAGACGTATTTGAGATAAATGGTAAAGTTGCATGGAGTGCCTTTGTCCATTATTTCCGATCATGGTACCAAATTCACTTCTTAGTTTTGTAAGTCATTCCAAAAGGGTCTTGGTACTCGTGTAAAGCTTAGCACGGCCTTTCATCCCCAAACCGATGGGCAAGCGGAGCGTACTATTATGTTAATAGCTTGTGTGATTGATTTTAAGGGTAATTGGGATGACCATTTGCCATTGATTGAGTTTGCTTATAATAATAGTTATCACTCGAGTATTGATATGGCTCCATTTGAGGCATTATATGGAACAAGGTGTAGATCTCCTATCGGTTGGCTTGAGATGGGTGAAGTTGCCCTAATAGGTCCTGAATTAGTACATGAGGCCATAGAGAAAGTTCGACTTATTAGAGAAAGGTTGAAAACGGCTCAAAGTCGCCAAAAGTCAATTGCCGATGTGAGAAGAAGGGATCTTGAGTTTGATATTCATGATTGGGTTTACTTGAAAATCTCACCTATGAAGGGTGTAATGAGGTTTGGTAAGAAAGGGAAGCTTAGTCCCCGATATGTAGGCCCATATCAGATTTTGAGGTGTGTTGGTAAAGTTGCTTATGAGATAGATTTGCCAAATGAGTTGGCATTGGTGCATCTTGTTTTCCATGTCTCTATGTTGAAGAAATGTGTTGGTGAGCCGACATCCATAGTTTCCTTAGAAGGGTTGGGAGTTGATGGAAGTCTTTCTTATGAGGAAGTTTCGGTTGAGATTTTGGACCGGCAAGTCAAGAAGTTGAGAAACAAGGAAGTTGCTTCCGTTAAAGTTTTGTGGAGGAATCAGTTAGTTGAGGGTGCTACTTGGGAGGCCAAGGCTGATATGATATCCTCATCTCTTTCCTTCTACTCCTATTCTAGCTTGAGGTAATGAGTTCCTCTTGGTTTGACCTTTGTTTTGGAGTCATATGTTTTATGTGTTTCCATGATTTCCTTATGTTATGCATGTTCATGAAAAAAAACTTGTGTTTTGAAAGAAAATGAGTTAATATGATTGATTTTCCTCATGTTGTTGTGCATTGAGTATGAGTTGTCTATAGACTTTATGAGATGAATTGATGAACCATGCCTTAGCTATGCTTTTTGAGAGTGAATTGCATATAGGCTCCATGAGATTGTGTTGAGCATGCTTTTAGCTTGGAGAAGGTAGTTCCTCCTTGAACATGAGAAATTTTGAAATTTCATGCATATTGGGTTGCTAGATGTAGTTCCTACTTCCTTATGATGCATTGATTATGTTTAGCTTAGAGTTGATGTTTCTTCCTTGTATATGTGCATTTCATGCATGATGGGTTGTTAGAGTTAGTTTCACCCCTCTTGTGATGTTTTGAGAATGTCCTAGCTTGGAGTCGATAGTTCCTCCTTGGTTACATGCATTGCATTGTTAGGTTGGGTTGTTAGTTTCTCTCCTAAGCTTTTAGAACCAGCTTGAATCTCATTCGAGGACGAATGGTCCCAAGGGGGAGATATTGTAACACCCCGTATCCGAAAAAGGGCCAAAAACCAGTTTCCAGAAAATTGCAGGTGCAACCCAAACCGGCCACCCACGGCCCGTGGAAGGGACCACGGACCGTAGGTGTGGTCCGTGTTTGGACTGCCTAGCAAGTGGTCTGAGGGTTCAGTACCACGGCCAGACCTACGGATCGTAGGCCAGACCACGGTCTGTGGTTAGGGTCCATGGTTCGAGACCCAAAATCATAGTCTCTGACCACGAACGACGGTCCACCAGGACGAACCTTAGGTCAGACCACGGTTCGTCGACTGGATCCATCGGTGGTAGCTGTCAGTTATTTTTCAGGGGCAGTTGGGTCTTTTCCTAATTAATTAGTTCCTATACTACATCGTTTTACCCTTCACTAAGACCCCCTATATAAGGTTTTTCAACCCCCAAATTAGCTCATTTACTTTATTCTTCCAAATTCACAAAAGAAAAACTCTCCAAATATTTCTCTCTCTAGAAACTTGAAGAAGAAGAAGATTCATCCTAGGGTTTCGAGTCAAGGGTTCAATTCTTCCATTGAAGGCTTGCTTTTGGATTCAAGGTATGATAGTTTTCATCCGTAGATTCATTTCATCCATGGAGTTCCCAAATTCTCTATTTCTAAAGGTAGAATTCCCCAATTAAGTTAGGGTTTTCTTCAATTACCATGGGTTCTTTTGATTATTGTTTTATATGATTGGATTATGATCTCTTATGCATGAATTGATGAAATATGATGATTTTATGATGATTTCCCCATGAACCCATGTAATCCCTATGTTTTCAAGTTATGAATCATATGATGTAGGATTTTTGAGTATAGAGCAAGTGTTTTATGAAATTAAGCATGTATTGCAAGCTTTACTTGTATTTATGATGAAATCCATATCTAACCCATGTTTTCTAAGTATTGATAATTGAAAGTGGGTTTTGAACCTCAAGAGGTAAATTATGGACTTATGCATTTTCCTATGAAATTTATGCAAATGTTTTAACGATGCTTTGAGAGTAAAGTATCAATGATGATGTTGTTGTTGTGTTGTTGAAAGGACATTCTCATAAACACACCTAAGCATGATGTGAAAGGTTTTCTCACATAGTAAGGATTCTTAGGTTGAAAGGGTTTCTCACCTAAATGAATCAAGAGTAAGAGCTATCTTAATGAACTAGCGTGGATTGGTTGTCCAAGGACACCTTTTCATGAATAATGAGGTCAAGTAAGAAATGACTATTCCATGAAATTTATGCTTAGCATCGAGTGGATATTGATTATGGGATGGAAGCTCTCCCGTAGCAGAGGCCGGATTTCTAGAAGCAATCTGGTGAGATGGAAGCTCCCCCATAGTAGAGGTCGGGTTTCAAGTAGCAATCTCCTTATCCCTTAAACTATGTGCCCCCATAGGCTGATTAGGTAGTGGATCCACTTAAGCTAGAAGTTATGGTCCTTACCTTGGCAAGTAGGACAACCTTTTTCGGTGTGGGAGACACCGGGGGATCATTTTATAGCTCACATGGTCTCTATGTCGGTTAAGGCTAATTCCCCACAAGTAATAATGAACTAAGGTGACTTCAAGAAGTATCTCGCATGCGTTCAAAGTTAGAAAGATGAAGTTAGCTTGCATTGACCATGATTTTATGACTTATGTTTTATGACTCTTTTATATCATGTTTAGCTTGGTCAATTACATGTCATGAAATGAAATGTCCCTTTTAGCATGTTTTAAATGTTTTATGCATGGGTATCATACTTGGTACATTGTTTGTACTAACGCATACTCTTGCCTACATTTTTCCCAACTATAGGGTCCGACAGACAGGTTTCCGAGTCTCGTGGCTGGTAGTTGAGTTCATGATTTCTCAAGCTTTGGTGAGTCCTCATGTTTCGAGGATAGAGTTTATTGTTTTTAGTTCCTTTCATGTATTTCTCTTTTGGACATGATGTATGGGCTAGTCCCAATTTCATTCTATTGTATTAGATGGATATGATGAGACAAAGTGTTTAGACTTCCGCTTTTCGTTTATAAAATGTTTTGGACTTGGACTATTGTTTTACTCTTATTGTTCTATTTCTTATGTTATTAGAGCTAAGTGGCTTGTATGGAGTCCTTCGGGGTTCTATACGCCATGTTACATCTAGGGGGTACCCTTGGGTCGTGACAATTTAGGAATCAAAATGATAGGAAATGACTCAATTAACCTTGAATTAAAATTATCGGAAGGGTTCTACGGCTTTTACCTACGGTCCGTAAGAATTTCTATGGACCATCCTGGTCATTCGTAAGGTCGAGTACTGGAACTCAATATCCTAAACATTTTCCATGGACATCTTCTACAAATCATCGCAACTTCTATGGTTCATAGACCCCACCCATAGAACCCAATTGCTAAAAATCTTCCAAGTCCAACATCCTTTCTATGGGCACTGGTCAATGACCTGTACACACTTCAACGACTCATCCTATTGCACCGTAGGCCTTCATCTGAGACTTGACGTTTTCTAAAAATATAATTCAACTTCCACGACTACTTTCTACGATCCGTAACCTTCTACGAACCCTAGACAGGCCTCGTAAAACATGAACAAATAACCAAAAATTTGAAACTCCTTTCCAAACTTAACTTCCAATTTTTGAGGTGTTACAAGTACATTAGAGGCTTCATAGGTGAGTCATTTTAATTATATATTTCATTATTATTTTACAAACATATGCATATCATACGAATTTCAGATTTTTAACTATAAAAATATTGAGTCCACGAGGTAATACGTAACACCTCAGAACTTAGTAAGTTGAATTAGGAAAGAAAAATTGCATGGTGCAGGTTGTACAAAACCACCTACGGTCTTACGGTCCGTATGAAGGTGGTCACGGTAAAGAGTTGAGAAATTGGAAAAATGTCAAGTCCCAGATGAAAGTCTACAGACTGACAAGATGGTCTGTATGAACCTCTGCGGGCCGTAAGAAGTGTCGGTAGATGAAGATCAAAAGTTAGTAATTTTAGGTGACTTCATGACTACAGTTGGGACTACAAACCATACAAGGTCCTACGGTCCGTAGCCCGAGGTTCATGGAAAGTGGGGTGGACTCAAAGGTTTTTTGGACCAGAGGTTTTACGTAAGGTCCCTATGGGCCATAGAAAGTTTCATGACCAGTCGGAAGGGTTTCCTGATTTTTGGTTGAAATATTGGTCTCCAATACTTTGTTCCATGGATAACCAGGACGATCCATAGAAGATTTTACAAGGTGTGGGCATAAATACCGGAAAATCAAAAAATCGAACCGAACAAATTCAGTTTCGATTCTTTGGTTTTTCGATTCGGTATTCGTGTTATTTTTTCAAAATTTCAATTTTTCGGTTCGGTATTCGGTGCACTAAAAACTGAACTTTTAATAAAAAAATAAAAAAATAATTTTTTATATATATATATATATATATGTGGGCATTCTCTTAACTAAAAATAAAAAATGAAGTAACAATTAAATCATTCATGAATAAATCAAAGTAGCAACAAATGTACAATTCGATCGTTAACTTCAAATATTAATTCCCAAGAGGAACCAAAACATATACGTTATCTAAAGCACCCCGTCTTCGTCCTGGTTTTTTTGAGAAGTAGTTGGAGGCATAATGTTCTTGACAAAGATAAATATAGTCTTTTAGTTAGCACAATAAATGTTCCATGGCGAGACACATCATTCCTTAACATGCTTTTAAATTTTTAAGTATCTTATACTTTGAATTTGTCCTCATTTTATTTTTCATTCGCACCGAAAAGTCGATTTAAAAAAACTGAACTAAGCTGAACCAAAGTAGAAAA
The DNA here is from genome assembly GCA_029582245.1 of Solanum etuberosum. Taxonomy (NCBI): domain Eukaryota; kingdom Viridiplantae; phylum Streptophyta; class Magnoliopsida; order Solanales; family Solanaceae; genus Solanum; species Solanum etuberosum. The sequence goes on along the minus strand of JAJONR010008557.1, from coordinate 13,226 downwards.
AACAGAACCGAATCGAATTAGTTTGGTTTGGTATATGATGCACACTTTTCTAAAACCAAAGAACCAAACCAAATTTTGATACAACCAAACCAAAGAATCAAACGCCCACCCCTAGTTTGTATGGATCATAGGTCGGTCCATAGAGTCCCTCCCACATTTTTATGTCGGGGTTATTTGAGTCTTTTTCTATTCTTTTAACTCCTAAACTATAAAATTTTGGCCCTAAAACTAAGTCCTATAACTGATTCTACTCTTCAAAAACAACGTATTTCCTATCATTCACTCAAAACTCCAAAGTTCTCTCAAGTTCATCTTCTCCAAATTCTCTCCAAGGCTCTCAAGGAATTTTCTAGAGTTCTTCAAGCTTCAGGCTTCCTCTTGCAATTTAAGGCTTTAATTACCCAAGGTAGGTGGGAAATTCATCAATGAATTCCCTTCCATCTATTGAATCCCAAGAAATCCTCAATTCTCCTTTAAGATTTCACCCAATTTCTAGGGTTTCTATATGATTCTTCACGAGTTCAATTAAATTTTTTTCAATTGATTATATTTAATCTTATTATGCATGATTTGATTCAAATTACATATTTTCAGTGTCTTTCATATAAACCACGTGATATGCCTATTTTGACCATGAATTGAGCTTTGAAATTATGCATGCATAAAGGAATTGTAGTGACTATGATTCTAGGTTGCTTCCAATTGAAGTATTCTCAATATGAAAGATTTTCATGACTTAGCCACTTTCGATTGAAGTGTGTTTTTACTATGAAAAGATTATCATGATTTAGATACTTCTGATTAAGTGTCTTTTAAACATCAATTATGTTATAAAATCATGGTATTTTAAAGGAGTTATTCTTATGATTTTTGAGTCTTTATAATTGAGTTGGTGTTACTAGATTCTCACCATTTCAAATACTAAAGAGATTTTGACATTATGATTTTTGTTGGGAGTTTACTTAGCACCAAGTGAATTTAGGCAATTCTCAAAATTCTTGAACTACATGCCCTTGTAGGATGTCCTGATTGGACAAGCTAGCTAGTAGATCCACCTAAGCTTTAGAACATGGTCCTACCTTAGAAAGAAGGACAATATCTTTTAGATGTGGGAGTAAGACACTGGATTCCATGTTATAGCTCACATGGTCTATGTCGGTTAAAGGTAAACATTCCACAAAATATATGATTTTGTTATTTAGCTTATGTTTTATACATATATTATGATACTTCTATATTCCATTGACCTTGTTTCCATGATTTATGACTTTAGCTTATCATGATTTGATATGTTTTACTTGGTCATGCATTATCATATTTTAGCTTATCGTATTATCATGTTTATGTTATTATGAATTTCCCTCATATCCAGTACATTCAAAGTACTGACACATGTATCTCCTATGTCTATATTGTTTCATAATATAGGGTCTGACGTTCCTCTATCTAGTCGTGGATAGGTCGATAGCTCAACATTTGTTAGTAGATTGGCGAGTCATCATGGTTTGAGGGCATAGACATTATCAATCTTTTATTTCTTTCAATCATTTTAATTTCCAGATATTTGTGAGCTAATGGGTTTGTCCAAGCCACACTATAATTAGTAGAGGCTTTTGTCAAACATAGTTAATGTTTCGATTATTCAGTCATATACTCAGATTTTGGTATTTTCTATATTGTTAAAGATTTTGATACTTATATCTCATTCTCATATTTTACTCTCTTATGTTGTATATCATAGTGTCATGCTTATGTCAACTGGCTTGTTTAGGGTCTCCCGGTGTCTTATTCATCATGTCACGTCTAGGGGAAAGTTTGGATCGTAGGAAACTTGGTACTAGAGCTAGGTTTTAAAGGTTCTAGGAGTCTCACAAGCCGCATCGAGTGGAGTCATGTTCATAAGTGTGAAGCGCGCCACGTTTATGTATAAGAGGCTACAAAGCGTTTAGGAAACTTCACTTATTTCATTACTCTAAGTCGTATGATAAAGTTGAACTCTATAAAGGTCTTCCTCCTAACCCTTGTTCTATGCATTTTCAGAATAGACCTCCAAAGAGAGCTTTATTGAGGATAAATGCTAATGCCAATGTGGAACCCAAAGTTCCTTACGCTCCGATTGATCCTTTTGCCAAGCAAGTGTATCATGTCAAGTTTAGAGATGTTTTCCAAGTGTTAGCTTAAGCTATGACCACTCAAGCTAATAGGGAAGTTGTAGCTCCCGTGAACCAAAAAATGGGTATGGCGGCAACAAGGGTAAGCGACTTCACGTGGATAAATCCTCCGAAATTTCATGGGTCGAAAGTGGATGATGATCCACAAGAGTTCATCAAGGGAATCCATAAGATTGTTGACATCATGGGAGTGACTCTGGTAGAAAAGGCGGATTTGGATGCTTACCACCTCAAAGGGGTTACTCAAGTGTGGTTTGCTCAATGAAAGGATGAAAAGGCTATTGATGCAGGTCCTTTGGGTTGGGACAAGTTCAAAAAGGCGTTTCTTGATCTTTTCTTTTCCCTCTGAAATGAGAGAATCTAAAGTGCAAAAGTTTATAAATCTAAGGCAAGGCAACATGAATGTGAAGGAGTACTCTTTGAAGTTCAATTAATTGTCCAAGTACGCTCCAACAATGGTTGCCTACTCAAGGGCACGAAAGAGTAAGTTAGTTTTGGGTGTGTCCAATATGGTGGTCAAAGAACGTCGAACTGCCATGTTGATTTAAGAGGTGGACATCTCAAGGTTGATGACTCATACCTAACAAATTTAGGAGTAAAAGCTTAAGTAAAAATCTAGAGAGTCAAAGAGGGCAAGAACAAATGGTGGTGATTTCTCTCACTCTTGGTTCGATGGACATGGATATTCTCAGTTTTGGCAGAAGTTCTCCAATAAGAATTCATCGATTGCTCCAGCTAAAAAGTTCAACAAGGATATAGTATCTAACCCTAAGCCTCAAGGTAGTGCTCCTAATGGTCAGAGTTTCCCCACATGTAAGAGATGTGGGAAGAACCATCAGGGAGAGTTCTTAGCCGATTCGGGTGCATGCTTTGGTTATGGAAAGTCGGGTCACAAATTGAGAGATTGCCCTTCGCAAGCTATAAAGGTCAAGGATGGTCGATAGGCTTAGCCTAGTGCTTCTTCTTGTTTGGGTGATGCTCATTGTCAGAACAGATTTTGTACTCTTCAGACTCGATATAATCATAAGGGTTCCTCCAGACGTTGAGTTCGATATATTATGAGTCTTTCAATTTGAAGTTATACATTGATTGATGCATGTGCTATATTGTCTTTTTTGACTTCTTATGTGGCTATGAAGTTTGATGTTTGTCCCGAAATCCTTTTAGAACCTTTTTTCAGTCTCTACACCTGTTGGTGGTTCCATTATCGCTAGGCGAGTCTATAAAATTTCCAATTTTAGTTTCTCATAGAATCACTCTAGTTGACCTTGTAGCGCTAGACATGATAGACTTTGATGTCATTCTTGGGATGGATTGGTTTTATTCTTGTTATGCTTTCGTAGATTGTCTGACCCAATTGGTCACATTCAAGGTTTCCGAATGAACCTATCTTAGAAAGGAATGGTGGAAATTCAACGCCTAAGGGTCAGTTTACCTCTTGCCTAAAGGCTAGGAAAATAATATCTAAAGGTGGTATCTATAATATTGTTTGAGTTAGAAATATGGATTTGGAAACCCCTACTCTTGAGTGAGTCCCGATTGTTAGTGAGTTTTCGGAAGTGTTTCCCATCCTGGTGTACCTCCCAAAAGAGAAATAGACCTCGGTATTGACCTTCTTCCAACTACGCAACATATCTCTATTCCTCCGTACCATATGGCTCCGGAAAAATTTAACGAGTTAAAGGATCAGTTGAAAGATTTATTGGATAAGAGTTTCATTAGACTAAGTATCTCACCATGGGGTGCTCCAATGTTTTTTGTTCAAAAGAAGATGGTTCACTTCGTATGTGCATTGACTATCGGCAGTTGAACAAATTCACAATAAAGAATAAGTATCTTATTCAGGATTGATGACTTGTTTGACTCTAAGGTGTTATTTTCTTCTTAAAGATTGACCTTCGATCAGGGTATCATCAATTGACGGTAAGGGAAAGTGACATTCTGAAGACGGCTTTTCAAACTCGGTATGATCACTATGAGTTATTGGTGATGTCATTTGCTTTGACTAATGCCTAGGTGGCTTTCATGAACCTTATGAATGGAGTGTTCAAGCAATACCACGACATGTTCATGATTGTATTTATTGATGATATTTTGATCTATTTACGGAGTGATGATGAACATGTTGATAATCTAAGGATAGTTTTGCAAATCCTCAAAAATCATCAAGTTTTTGTTAAGTTTAGCAAATGTGAGTTTTGGTTGAGGTATGTTGCTTTACATGGCCATATTATTTCCAGTGAAGGTATCAAAAATGATCCTAAGAAGAGTAAGAAAGTTAAGAACTGGCCTAGACCTCTTTCCCCTTTAGATATTCGGAGTTTCTTGGGTTTGGCCAGTTACAATAAAAGGTTTGTGGAAGGATTTTTCTCTGTTGCTTCGCCTTTGAATACGTTGACACATAAAAAGGGTGAAATTCCAATGGTCGGAAGCTTGTGAGAAGAGTTTTCAAGAGTTGAAAGAAAGACTCACTTCAACTCCAATTTTGACATTACCAAAAGAATCTGATGGGTTTGTAGTTTATTGTGATGTTTCCTAGATTGGTCTTGGTTGCGGCTTGATGCAATATAGGAAGGTAATTGCTTATGCCTCAAGGCAATTGAAGGTGCATGAAAAGAATTTTCCAACTCATGATTTGGAGTTAGCGGCAATGGTTTTTGCTTTGAAGATTTGGAGACATTATCTCTATGGTGTTCATGTGGATGTGTTCACCAATCATAAGAGTTCGCAATATGTGTTTAAGAAAAAAGATTTGAATCTTCACCAAAAAAGGTGGCTTGAATTATTGAAGGATTAGGTATGAATGTTCTTTATCATCCGGGTAAGGAAAATATGGTTGCCGATACTCTTAGTCGATTGTCAATATATGAGTAGTGTTGATCACATTGAAGATGATAAAAAGGAGTTAGTTCGTGATGTTCATAGACTAGCTTGATTGAGTGTTCATTTGGTTGATTCTGAGGATGGTGATATCATTGTTCAAAATGGCTTAGAATCATCTTTTGTTTTGGATGTGAAAGCTAAGAAAAATCCTGATCCGACTATGGTTGAGTTAAAGAAAACGGTTTCTGAAAAAGTCATTGAGGCTTTCTCCCAGGGGGGAGATGATGTCCTTCGTTACCAATGTCGGTTATGTGTTCCCAATGTTGATGATTTGAGGGAGCAAATTCTATCGGAAGCCCATAGTTCTCGGTATATTATTCACCTAGGAGCCACCAAGATATACCATAATTTGTGGGAGGTCTATTGGTGTAATGGCATCAAAAGGATATTGTGGAGTTTGTGGCTAAGTATCCTAATTGTCATAAAGTGAAAGTTGAGCATAAAAAACCGAGAGGTTTGGCTCAAGACATTAGTATTCTTATTTGGAAGTGGGAAGATTTGAATATGGACTTCATTACACATTTACCTCGTACTCGTCGACAATTTGATTATATTTGGGTTATTATGGACCGAATGACTAAGTCAAATCATTTTCTTCCCGTGAAGGCCTCATTTTCAACAGAAGACTATGCTAGACTCTATACTCAGGAAATACTGAAGTTGCATGGAGTGCCTTTATCCATTATTTCTAACCAAGGTACTCAGTTTACATCTCAATTTTGGAGGTCATTTTAGAAAGGTTTTGGTACTCAAGTGAATCTTAGTACGAATTTCATCCTCAGATCGATGGTCAAGGTGAATGTACCATTCAAACTTTGAAAGATATATTGAGAGCTTGTGTGTTTGACTTTAAGGGTGATTGTGATGATTATTTGCCTTTAATTGAGTTTGCTTATACTAATAGTTACCACTCAAGTATCCAAATGGCTCTATTTGAGGCTCTCTATGGTAGGAGGTGTAGGTCTCCTATTGTTGGTTTGAAGTTGGTGAGGTCACTTTGATAGGGCCGAGTTGGTTCATTAGGCTATGGAGAAGGTTCAAATTATAGAGAAAGATTGAGAACGACTCAAAGTTGATAAAAGTCTTATGTCGATGTTAGAAGAAAAGAGCTTGAGTTCGATGTTGATGATTATGTTTACTTGAAAATTTCACCTGTGAAGGGTGTGATGAGATTTGGAAAAAATGGAAGATTAGTCCCCGTTATGTAGGTCCATATTAGATTTTGAGGCATTTCGGTAAGGTAGCCTATGAGTTGGATTTGCCTTCCGAGTTGGCATTGATGCATCCGGTGTTTCATGTTTCATTGTTGAAGAAATGTATTGGTGATCCTAATTCTATTGTGCCATTGGAGAGTGCTGATGTTAAGGGAAGTATTTTTATGAAAAGGTTTCGATTGAAATCTTGGATCGTCAAGTCTGAAAATTGAGAAATAAAGAAGTTGCTTCCGTGAAATTACTATAGAGGAATCAATTAGTTAAGGGTGCTACTTGGGAGGACGAAGCCGATATGATATCCTAGTATTCTCATCTCTTTCTAGATTCCCATTCTAGCTTGAGGTATTAGTTCCTCATGTTTACTCTTTCGGATTCATGCGTTTTAGCCATTCTCATGTCTCTATATGCATGCATGTTCATGAAAACATGATTTTGATTTATGTTTTAGCTTGGGGTTGATTACTATTTGTTTATGTGCATTTTGATGTGATTTGTATTCATGTTTGGTTGTTAGATCTTTTTCCCTACTTTATTTGTGCTAGCTGGAGTCCCATTCGAGGATGAATGTTCTCAAGGATGAGATATTATAATACCTCAAAAGTTGGTAAGTTAAATTGGGAAAGAAAAGTTACAGAATTGGTTGTTGGTGCAGGTAGTACAAAACCACCTACGGACCGTATAAGGTCCTACAGTCCGTAGGAGGGTGGTCGTGGAAATGAGTTGAGAAAATGGAAAAATGTCAAGTCCCAGATGAAGGTCTACGGACCGACAAGATAGTCCATAGGAACCTCTAAGGGTCATAGGAAGTGACCATAGATGGAGATCCAGAGTTAGTGATTTTGGGTTACTTCAGGACTACGGTTGAGACTTCTGACCATACAAGGTCCTATGGTCCGTAGCCCAAGGTTCGTGAAAAGTGATTTGGACTTAAATGGTTTTTGGACCAAGGGTTCTATGTGAGGGCCCTACGAGCCGTAGAAAGTTCCACCACCTGTAGGAGGGTTTCATAGTTTTTGGTTGAAATATTGGTCTCCAATACTTTGTTCCACGGACTACCAGGACAGTCCATAGAAGTTTGTACAAACTGTAGGTCGGTCCGTAGAGTCCCTTCGGTAGTTTTTAAGTCAAGTTTATTTGAGTCTTTTCCTATACTTTTAACTTCTAAACTATGTCATTTTGGCTCTATAACTAAGTTCTATAATTGATTTTACTCTTCAAAATCTATGCATTCCCTCTCATTCACTCAAAACCCCCAAAGTTCTCTCAAGTTCATCTTTTCCAATTTCTTTCCAAGGCTCTCAAAGAAATTTCTTGGGTTCTTCAAGCTTCAATCTTCCTCTTGCAATTCTAAGGCTTTAATTACCCAAGGTATGTGGAAAATTCATCAATGAATTCTTTTCCATTTATTGAGCCCAAGAAATCCTCAATTCTCCTTTAAGATTTCACCCAATTTCTAGGGTTTCTATATGATTCTTCATGGGTTCAATTGATTATATTGATCTTATATTACATGATGTGATTGAAATTACACGTTTTCAATGTCTTTCATATAAACCCATGCTATATGCCTATTTTGACCATGAATTGAGCTTTGAAACTATGCATGCATAAAGGAATTGTAGTGAATATGATTCTAGGTTGCTTCCGATTGAAGTATTCTCAATATGAAAGATTTTCATGACTTAGTCACTTCCGATTGAAGTGTGTTTTTACTATGAAAAGATTATCATGATTTAGATGCTTACGATTAAGTGTCTTTTAAACATCGATTTTGTTATAAAATCATGGTATTTGAAAGGAGTTATTCTTATGATTTATGAGTCTTTATGATTGAGTTGGTGTTACTAGATTCTCACCATTTCAAAGACTAAAGAGATATGAATATGATATTTTGACTTAATGATTTTCATTTGGAGTTTACTTAGCACCGAGTGGATTTGGACGATTTCCAAAGTTCTTGAACTACATGCCCCTGTATGATGTCCCAATTGAACAAACTAGCTAGTGGATCAACCTAAACTTTAGAACATGGTCCTACCTTGGCAAGTAGGACAATCTCTTTTTGTTGTGGGAGTAAAACATCGGATTCCATGTTATAGCTTATATGGTCTATGTCGGTTAAAGGTAAACATCCCACAAAAGATATGATTTTCTTATGTAGCTTATGTTTTATACATATGGTATGATTCTTCTATATTGCATTGACCTCGTTTCCATGATTTATGACTTTAGCTTATCATGATTTGATATGTTTTACTTGTCACGTTATCACGTTTATGTTATTATACATTTTCCCATATTCAGTACATTCAAAGTACTGGCGCATATATCTCTTGTGTCTATATTGTTTCATAATATAGGATTCGACGTTCTACCATCTTATCTTGGCTAGTTGGATTGCTCCACATTTGCTCGTGGATTGGTGAGTCCTCATGGTTCGAGGGCATGACCATTATCTGTCTTTTATTGCTTATAGTCATTTAAGTTTTCAAATATTCGTGAGCTGAGGATTTTTTCCTAGTCACACCTATGATTAGTTGAGACTTTCGTCAGGCATAGTTTATGTTCCGCTTATTCAATCATGTACTCTGATTTTGGTATTTTTTATGTTATTGAAGATTTTGAGACTCATATCTCGTTCTCTTGTTTTACTCTCTTATGTTATATATCATAGTGTAATGCTTATGTCAAGTGGCTTGTTTATGGTCTTTCAGAATTCTATTATCCTTATCACGTTTAGAAATAGTTTGAGTCGTAACATAATAATAAAAGTTGAGTACAATTACCTTTCTTAAATATCACTCGTAAAATTCCACCAAACATGTTTTTATGGTTGTAAAGTAGATTCAAACGAGTCTTTACAACAACAAATGAGTATTCAAACCAATTTTATTTGCTCCGAATGAGTATTTGTCTGACCCGAATTTGGATAGCAGGAGTCAGGAAGAAAGCGCGTAAATTTTCCCTCCTTAAAGCGAAATAATTCCCCGTTAGTGGCAGTGTCCCGCTATTTTCACTAGAAACAAAGGGCATTAATGGCATCAACAAAATCAAACGAAGCACTTCTCTTGTAATATTTCCAAAAGCTGGGTATGAACACTGTAGACGGAGAGAAGATATGATACAAGTTGTGAAGATCGACACGAAAAAGAGTTTCGAAGATTCACTGATATGATATCAGTAGTGGGTAGGTTTTAACTGATCCAAATTCTTAACTGAAATTAGGTTCTCCGCAATACTTTTTTTTAAAACTCAAAACCCTAATTCAATCTATCATCAAAACACCTGGTGAAATTGGGGTTTCTTCAATATCTAAAAAGCTTCAATGGGTGCTCAAGAGAAGTCTTCTAGCACCAACAACTCGATGCAGGTTAGTTCAGTTTACTCTCGTAGTTGAACTTATTATTATTATTTAAAAAAAATAATTCAAATGTCTTGCTTTACACCTTTCATTAAGCTCTAGCTGGTTAATTTTGTTTGGTAAAAAATGTTCCTTTGGGTTGATTCTGAAGCGCGAGCTTAGCTTGTGAGCTTGCATAGCTGGTGCATTTGTTTAAATATTGTCAAACTCTGATGAATTGCCAACTTCAATGAGTTTTTTATTGTGGTCTATGATTGAATTCTTTCGTTTTTATAATGTCATAAAGTTATTTGTCAGTGGAACTGTTTCTTGGGGAATTGGATATTGGTGTTTTATAAAAGGTTTTTATAGGAAGGTGAAATACTGTATCATTTGTGCTTGTTTTGAAAATTTATTTCGACTCCTTATTAGATGTGGTTCGCATAAAATGACTTGTTTTGAGGGCTTGTTACTTGTAAATTAGGAACAAATCACACACATTTGGTGTGGAACTATTTAATGGTTCCAGCATAAATGATAACATTTTAATGAGACTGTGATCTCAACGCAAAAAGAAAGGGGATATGGTGAAATCAGTAGATGCTACACATTTTTGGATTTAGCCTTGGTATGAAAACTCACTAATTAATCACTTTCAAATTCAAAGAAATGGTGGAGTTAAAAAGAAGAGGCATGGAAAGAAGGTTAGCACCTTTTTCCTAAGATGGTGTAATCAGTATTTGAATTAGTCCCTAGCTTAGATTGGGCATCATGTTCTTAGAGGTTTACATTTTAAGCAATTCCTTTGTTTCCATAATTGTCTTATGACATAATTATTGGAAGAGTAGAAACAAGAAGTTGACCAAATGTCTCTGTCTCTACTAGAATTTAGAACATCAAAAAATGAAATAGAAGAAAGATCTCTAACGCCCACTTTTTCTTTCCCTCCTTCATTCTTCTTATTTCCTATGCTACGATCCCCTTCATCTTATCTTTTAATGATCATTTCTCTGACATATCATTAGCCTCTCATCATATTGCAGCAGGAACATTGGTCATGTTAGCGGGCCTATTCCATCTTAGAGTACCTTTTTTTTTTTTCTGGTCATGAGTTGTCTAAAACTCAAGGAAAGATATAATGTAAGACACTTGATTTGAATGGTTGAAACTAAACCTGGATTTGTTAGGGGGATGTTAATCACTTCTCGTTATGATGGATATGTTATATTCTCTTACTTCTTTTTCTTTCCTTTGAACTTCATGGTAATGTTATTTACAGTTGGGTTTCCAAGGCTAAACATGTTCATCTTTCCATTTTTTGGAATTTTATTAAATCTAGGAGATAAGGGCATTTCACTTAAGCATGTCCCTTCATCAAAACCCACTCCACCATTTACGATTTTCATTTCCAATTATTGGGCGCCTCCTATCTTCAGTATCTCTCTAGAGTTTCTCAGACGGAAACCTCTCAACATCCATTTAAACTCTAAACCCAATTTCACAAGCTTAAACTCTACCCACCTTTCTCCTTTCCACCTGAAAATTGCTCTATCTCCTTACCAACATCTTTGGCCACTCCATCCTCTATGGGTATGTGAGCCTGTTTGGATTAGTTGAATTTAATTACTTGTAAGCACCAAGTACTGAAACGTACTTTTTGAATTGTAATTGCACCAAAAGGGGGAAATTTAACAATTCAAAAAGGGGGGGGGGGATTTAAAACAAGCAAAGAGAGGAAGGGGGGGGGGTGACTCGGGAAATCGGCCTACTTTCTAAAAACTACTTTTCTTTTAGTCCTTCCCTGGCTAGCATTTATTTTTAATGATGGTGAATAAACATTCTTTATTTTTGGTCAAAATTCTTGAGTTATTAGAGATCAATGATGACGTTAATAAATGGTTCTCATTAATAGAGTGCATTAGGATATTTTAAGAAAATTTGCAATGGGTATGTGATGCTCTGAAACAAACATCTCAGGTAAAAGAGAATTGTTGCAAAAGATGAGGATGGAATATGCAAGTTCACACTTATAGTGTTCTCAAGAACTTTAACAATGATGGTCATTATGTAAGGATTAAGAGGGTGAATTTGCATGTTCCATCCAATATCGGTGCAACACTGACACGATACAAGATGGTTCCTTAATAGATGACAAATTAGTGTTGTCCCATAATAAAAACCTTGAAACACAATGCTTTCCTCTTTGACTTCCAATTGAGGCAAAAATCTACTATAATCAAAGCAGATGCGTGGTTGTGAAATGGAAGGAAATTGTCACTAGAATGGTGGTTTTCAATAGTAGGCTCAGAGTGGATGAATAAGGGTTCAAAACCGCATTGGGCCAAGGATTTTGGTATTCCACTACATGCACGAGCTATAAATACCTATAGGATAATTGGAGATCTAGTTGGGGCCTATATATATGTTGATAGCTTCTAATTTGGTATCGCTAGCAATGATAGAGCTTGATATTGGTGATTGGTGCTATGAAATCTCGATAAAAGGGTATGTTTTTATGTAAAGCCTAGGTAGGTTGGAGATTTGATTTCTTTCCGTTTGAAGATTAGTAGAGCGGGTGTCAAGTCCAATACCTTGAGCCAAACAATTAACACTAGGTATCCCTTCCTCCGGCAGCTGTGTGCCAAATTATGTGGATGACTTTAATTCAAATATTGACATGAGTTGAAGGACTCTAACTCATTAGGGCCCTATAGAAGTCAAGAGAAATTCAAACCAGCCAAGTGTTGGAAAGTTAAAGTTCCACCAAAGGTATCATGTTTTGTTTATTAGTTTGGTGGTAAGGAAAGCATGCCTAGCTCAAGTTATGTTACAAAGAAGAGGTCTTCAGATGTCTATTATGTGGATTGAGCTCAGAGATAATTGTCGGAATAGGAATAGGAACAAGAGTAATATATATAATCCTATTTAGAATAGGAATAGAAATAGAAATAGTATATAGAATTCTACTTAGAAAATATTGTATTGTAGTGTCCTAGTTGGAAAAGGAGTCCAATGTAGTGTCTGAATAGGGTCTCAATGTAATAATGTAGATACACAATTCAATAATATTTTTCTCCTATCTCACATGGTATTAGAGCCTCTATAATCTTTGTAGAGAATTAAAGAGCTTTCGTTGCCGGCGGGTGGCTATTACCATATATGCTGCCCGTCTGGCTGATGATTATGTTAGCAAAAGTTGGGTTACTGTGCATCTTTTTGGTGACTATTTTCATATATCTAATTTGCGTAGCACCGTGCATCTTTTTGGTGACTACTTTCTCATTTAATTTGCATAGTACCATGCATTTTTTTGGACTACTTTCTCAAATCTGATTTGTGTAGCACTGTGCATCATTTCGGCGACTACTTTCTCATATTTCGGTTTTGTAGCACCGTGCCATCTTTCTGATGACTACGTTCTCATATCCGATTTGTGTAGCACTGTGTCATTTTTCGGTGACTACTTTTTCATATTTGATTTGCATAACACCATTCTTTTTAGTGACTATTTTCTTATTTGTGTAGGGTCGTGCCATCATTTCAACCCTACCCATATAATTTTCTTTTTCAGTAGGGTCGTGCTGTCAATCTGACTCTACCTATATAATTTCTATTTTC
>JAJONR010008556.1:0-37187 GCA_029582245.1 Solanum etuberosum | reverse complement strand
TATATATATATATATATATATATCGTATTGGTTCAATTAGTTATAACTAGAGTGTTAATAAAGTGAGATATTTTAAAAAAGGATAAATAATAATTGATCAGACAAACACTTTTATATATATAAAAAAACAAATACTATGGAGTATGGATAGCAAATCAAATCATCAATATAATGAATACACAAGAACATATTTTCACACGATATCTCAACACTCTCGGATTTGCCTTGATTTTATCTAAAATTAATGTTTGAAACTAAACCGACTAGTGGCACTTTCAGAATGTCATCTTGAAATATCAAAAAAATATCTTTAATTCTTTGAAAAAGAATTCCACTCAAAAATCCCTTTCAGGAAAATTTAGCCTACCCTTCAAGTCCTAAAACAAGAATACAAACGTTAAACATTTTCTTAAAGTAATAAAGCCCTAAAAATACTCGAGATCTAAATTAAAAAAGAGTTATAAATCCACACAACTTTTTTTTTTCTTTTCAAAATTATTTCCCATGGGCTTTTCAAAATATCCAAAAGCCAATGTTCTTGTTTATCCTTTTGGAATAAAATATGAGTGATACATGGTAGTTAGACAAACACATAATTAGAAAATAGGTAATGCTCGTTATTATGGGTCCACTATAAAAATTAAATACTCTTCACCAAATTTCTGACTCCGACATATTTTTATTTTTTTAAGAAAAGTGTGTAATTTCTTTTCAATTGTGTTAACTTTATGCAAAATAAAATATACACTCATAATAACTAACATTTAACCCCCGTATGTCATATAATTTCTAGCGAAGAGTGTGTATCGAAGCACCCTCTTCACCGAAGGTGGCTCCGCCCATGGTTTCAGCCTTATTGGATACGAAATCCATATATAGTGTCAGACTTTCTTATGCAAATTCAAATTTAGTTGGATTCTAATACATATACTGACTACAGAATATATACCTATGAGGAAACCAATACAAAGCTCAAATCTCGATCAACCAATTAAGATTTGTAATGGAATAATAAGTACTATTTCATTTTTAATCAAATTTTTTGAATTTGAATTCTATTGGATACGGAGTCTATACTTTGTTAAAAAATATTTATTCCTAATATGAGACTTTGTTACTTGAATTCAACTATGATTGAGTTTTAATATGAATACTCAGATAAATACAAGAAAACCAAAAACCATAAATCTACTCTCAATTAATATGATAATAGTCATGTTTATTTTATTCTAATTGGATGAGCTTTAAATTCCTTTCCCTCCTTTATACGCATGTTTCACCAAATTAAGTCTTTTCCAATAGTAATTATCTTGTATAAATATTAGATTACACAATCTTAATTGTTCAACAAAATTAATTATAGATTTCAATTTAAATCAAATACAAATTTTTGTATGCTTCTTTAAAATAAGAGTGATGAGTGATGCATCATGAGATTTTCGTAAACATAATTAGTATTTTGCTTTACAATAAATTGATAATCAAATTTATTCTATCTCAACTTACATATATTCATGTAATAATAAAGAATTATGATTTTAAAAACATCTTAATTATTTCATATAACACATTACATATAGATAAATATTTAAAAGAAAGTGCAAGCATGCAATTCCTTTAGTTAATCAATCATACCTAAAAGACAATTCAATCAAGATAGGACCGACATAGGCCTTTTATATACATGTAATTATATATTTACTTTGTTTCAATTTGATTAACCTACTTTCGTTTTCCATCCATTTAAAAAAGAATTATACTTTTTTTAGCAAATTTTTAATTTCAAAATTTTCAAATGACATATTTAAGACACAATATTATAAAGGACATTTTGATATATCTTTAATTTTATACTATAAACTTTGAAAATCTTAGGTGATGATGATAAATGAGATCAGTACATCCCACTATCCCCTGTCCAGCTGTCAACACATGACACCCCCACCCCTCCCCCCTCACAAAAATACAACCAAAAGAAAGAAGAAAAACAAATCCAAGTCATCTACTATATTATTTTCGTTCGGCATTTATATTAGAGTCCAACTAAATTTAGATTTACGTCGGAAAATGTCATATTGGAAGATAAAGCGCTTCCTAACAAAGACAATTCTATATTCAGAGGAACTCAAACTCAAGATCTCGGGTTAAAGATGAAGAAGTACTTAGTACTTACCATTTCATCACAACCTTTACTGGCTATATATTATCATTTTTTGGGTGCACTATTACGTTGACTTCTTTTATATGACTTCCTTCTCCTTAATTAGGATCTTGAGTATAGGATTTTATTTTTTTAAGGAATGCTATCCGTTGAATGCTTTATCCGATGCGAATTTGAAATAGTCGAACTCCTACATAGATACAGAACATCGATGGAAAATAAAAAAATATAATCTTTTGTATGACTTTTGTTTTAATTCAGTCACCAAAAAAATATTCGTTTTTGAAGGTGAAATACTCATTATTAAAGGAAATGTTATATTTTTATAATTTAAATTACTTTAATTAAGGATAAAATATTTATCATCCTTAATAATGGTAATTTATCAAAAAAGTTTTTTTTATTGATTGTTCAATACCGGAGGACCAGCACTTGGATTTCCACTAATTCTTTTTTTTTTTTTAAGGACAAATCATGTGTTATAAGTTGAGCTAATCATGAATGGAATTTGCAATCTAACGCAACATGATGGACAGAGTACAACTTTGGAATATAATTTATGGCTTATAAATTAAAAATTATAAGTTAAAAATTTTAATTTTACGATTTTTAACTTAAAAATAAATATTTTAATAATTTTTTTTATAAATTATTTTAATTTAAAAATACATAAAACAAGATAATTCAATCAGACTTCTTAATCGACAAATACGTTGGTAGAATTTTTATTTGATATATTTGATAGACTTCTTTTGACAACAACATATGCTTTTAGCTTCAAGAAAAAAAATAATTGAGAGCAAATTTTTGACGGACTCTTTAGGATTTTTATTTGATATTACCCCTAACTTATCTAAATAACAATCGTCAATTTTTTTAAACATTATTCACGTAATAATAAGAAGATGAGAAAAATATGGAGTAAAAAAGAGGTAAAAGAAGGAATTTTTTTTTTACGAGAACCTTTATTTGCTAATTATCTTTTAAAATTTATTTATTTTATTTTAATAATTTAACATAAAATTTAAAATTACTTTTGAATCATGCGAGCAAATTTTAGGAATAACAAACATAAAAATCATATTATCGCTCTATAGCTACAGTTTTGTTATTTGCGCTCCATAGCAAACTAGCATCTGATTTGTATAAATTGCGGGCATATGATTCGCTGGCATTTCATTTGTATACAACCGCAACGATTGTACATGTATATCAGTTAGATAATTGTATATATGTAACTACTATGTATATGTATTAATGATTGTGTTTGTATATCTGCATAAAATTTGAATTTGTATATAATTGAATCGAGTTAAAACATTTGTATTTGTATATCAAATTTCTCTCTCTCTTTCTTTATACAAACACAAATTATACATTGTGTTTTGTATAATTTGTGTTTGTATAAAACGAGAAAGAAAGAAAGGCAAAAGAGAACTGGGCAAGAAAAAATTTGTATTTGTATAATTATAAGTGTATAGGACGAAGATATATGTATTTGTATTTGTATATACAGTTCTCTCTCACTTTATACAAACATAAACACAATTTATACATTTGTGTTTGTATAAGTAAGAGTGGCGAGCGAGATTCAGGGGAGCGAAGCGAATGACAAAAAGTTTTGCTTTGAATTGAAATTAAATGAAACGGTAGTTATAACATTTATTTTGAATTAATAGTTTGTTATAATGCACAATTTTACCTAAAATAAAATATTTTTTAATCTTATAATCTAATATATCATATAAAATAATTAAAATAAAAAAACAGCTGGAAAACTATAAGACATTCTTCTCCGGCAAAGCATCCTTCAACTTTTTCAGATTCACATGGAACCTCCACTTCTTCCCGGACCACCCATTTCCACCACCATCACCACGGCGGCGTCGGTGGCCGGAACTATGCCACAACCACCACCACCGACGGCGTCACATATCAACTACGCTAACTCAGTTGATTCCTCCCCAAAGTCACGGAAAACCAATTCCTGGGATGACCAGCAACAACCCCCACACGCCGGCGGCGGTGGAGGAAGTAAAGGGAAGATACGTCTTATGTGTAGCTACGGCGGACATATCATCCCTCGACCTCATGATAAATCCCTCTGTTATATCGGTGGGGATACCCGAATCTTCGTTACCGACCGAAATACTTCTCTTTCTGACCTTTCATCACGGCTTTCGAAAACCCTTTTGGCTGGAAGGCCGTTTTGGTTGAAATATCAGCTTCCGAATGAAGACCTTGATTCGCTTATTTCTGTTACCACCGATGAAGACCTTGAGAATATGATCGAGGAATACGATCGTGTTACGAAAACTTCACGAATTCGTGTGTTTCTATTCACTAGTGAATTTGATTCGGTTTCTTCAATTGGGTCACTTTTACAAAGTTCTACGAAATCGGAAGATTGGTTTGTACATGCTTTGAATGGGGCAACTTCTACTTCTACAACGAAGGTGTTTTCTGAGTCTTCTTCGGTGAATTGTCTTCTGGGTCTTGATGATGATGTTGGGAATTGTAATGTCAAGAGTGTGGATGGACTATTAGAGGGATCATTTGGTGCGAAGAATGTGAAAATTAGTGCTCATGATGTTCAGTCGGTGCCGGATTCTCCGATGGTAGAAACGACGTCGTCGTTTGGGTCGACTTCTTCCACACCGTCATTGACGAGTTTACCGCCGATTAAGGTTAATGTGGAGGAGAATCAAAGGCTTGGGATTGAGGAACAGTTTTCACAGTTAGGGGTTAGAGGTAAAGTGGAGCAGATGCAGGAAGAAGGGGGATTTATGGGTTTGACTTCACCGCCTGCCCCAGCTGCTCCGGTGGTCGGAACTGTGTTTTCCGGTGTGCCGGTAGTTGGTGGGGATTACGGTAATCGAATTTTTTCAGATGATGAAAGATCAGAACAAGGGGTTACTGTTGGTTACAGAAATCCTGTTCAAACACAGCAACAGCAGCCTTCACAATTGCAGCCAAAGCTTGTTCTTCCTTCTGATTTGCCTTCTCCCAATTCAGTTTCAAGGTAAAAATATATAGCTAAAAAAAAAGTTTTAGCTTTCTACATTTTCAATATATGCTCAAATTGGTCATTTTATTTGATGTAGTGAGAGCAGTGTGATGTCTGGGCAAAGACATTTCTTTTATCAAGAACAAGTAGGTCAAATTCAGTCCGGGAACAATAGGGTTTCGCCTAATTCAGTTGATATGAAGCAGAGTGATCCGAATAATCGGGCTCAGGTACAACAACAGCAAGTCCAGGATGCTGGATATGCAATGCCAGTTCAGTATGATCAGCATCAACAAATGTATCAGCCCCAACAATATGTACATGCTAGTCAATATATCCATCATACGCCTTCCGGGCCTGTGCCAATGACATCTTATTATCCTATATACCCGTCGCAGCAGCAAACTCATCCTCCGCACCCTGCTCTTGAGCACCAGTACCCTGTTTACATTGTTCATTCTCGACAACCTTCGCAAGCTTACAATTTGCCGGTCCAGCAAACAAATTATAGTGAGTCTGCTCAAACAAATGTTCCTTCTAACCAACCCCAAACATCTCCTGCTCCTAGCATGGCCACTCCTCCTGCAGCTTACAAACATCCTGGAAATCCTCCTGCCTCCAAACCTGAAATGACTGCTGGTGCATATAGAACAGCAGCTGCGGGAACTCCGCAATTGGTTCCGATCACTTCAGGCCAGCATCAGCAGCAATATGTTGGCTACTCTCAGATTCACCATCCCTCTCAGCCAATCGCTCCTACATCACGTGCTACCGCCAATTATGCATATGAATTTTCTGATCCTACACATGCACAAATATACTATTCTCAGGCTCATGCTCCCCAGTTTGCTACACAATACCAAACCATGACATCATCCCCGGCTGTTGGTTTGCATAGTACTTCTTCGCAGCTTCCGACAGAAAAAAATCAACCAACAAATTAGAACTTCACCAGCCATTAAAGGTGAGTTGCACATGAAGAAACAATTTTGTGGACATAGGTTTGGTTTATGTTTAAAGTTTCTGTTATAAATGCTTGAATTTTGTCATTGTTATTGGTTTGTCAAATGTACAATTGGGTGTTTTTCTTTTCTTTTCTTGTGCAATCCATAAATTGATAGCGGTCTTGGATCATACTGTAAACGCTCAAACTCATATGATATTGTTCTCTGTTCTATATATGAATTACGGAATAAATGTAATATAGTGATTGAGGCTTTTACTTCAGTTGTCTTTATATATTTTCCCCCCTTATTTGTTGTTTTATCGAGCTTTGTGGCAATGTATCTGTACCACCATGACATATTAATCGAGAACATACATAGAAACAAGCATACGTGATCTTTGACTTGTTGAATAGAGCCCATGCCTTTTGATGCTAGGATAGTTTTAAATTCAGAATATTGTATGGATCAGCCCAAAATTTATGTGTTACTTGGTGTATTAAGAAATGGTTTGGTTAAATCAAGCTGCTTCTTAGATTCAGAAAAAACTTCATTCCTAATTTTACGGTTATTTCTGGGACATTTTTAGATGTTTCGTGTCTCTAACTAGCAATTTCACCAGTCCTTAATTTAAAGCTAGAGGCAGTCATATACGGGGGATAACGGTTTGGTTAAATCCTGTTGATTCTTATATCCAGAAAGAACTTCATTCCTAATTTTACAATTATTTCTGGGATTTTTTTCTAAGTTTTTGCGTCTCTAACTAGCAATGTCACTGATCCTTTAAAATAAAGTTAGAGAAAGTCATATATGAGTGGGGATACCTCTTTCCTTTATAAGGAATTAGGGGATAACTCTTATTTTTTTCTAAGGAACGAGGGGACAACCCCGTTGTTCTTAATGGTATATATTTCTTCTTTTTGTCAATTAGCAGACAGTTGTATTAATCACCAGTATGAATACTTAAATAGCCAGAGCCAATCAAGCCTGATTGCTCATCTAACAGTAGCCAAAAATTCCTACATGCACTATCAACACTAACTATGCTTGAAGGTCATAATATGAGTAAACAGGTTCACATTTCTCCTAATTCGTATACACAAGGTTGTCTTCAAATCATGTATCAAAGCTTCCTTACTCTGTTCTTCATGTTGAAGATTCTGGACTTTCTTTCTCCCCCAGCCCCCATAATCCATGTACCCACAGCTGCAAAGCTTGCCTTGAGCAAAACCCCTCACGGTGTTCTTGATCTGCAAGTTTGTTGGATCCAGTGGCTTTTCTGTTCCCAGTTCCCACATCAGTATGGTCCTTTGCCAGTGTATGGTCCTTTGCCAGTGTAACCAGTGTAGCACGTCTTTCCAAAGTTCATTGGTGTAAACAACAATCGTTTCTGGAGCCAATTCATGGCATAGTTTTATCAGTACAACCATAGTCCTTATTAAATGAAAAGAATTTTGTACAAACATTCTTAAGTTACAGAACTATAAACCATGCCTACTAATAATCTGTTTAGCTGGTACAGTTATCATTCTTTTTGAGTTTGAATTTGTGAACCATGCTAAGGATCCTGGCAAAGTGGTAGTACTAAATTCCCTCTCATGTTCTATTAGTGAGGTTTTATCAAACTACGATTTATAAAGATTTAGTTCATGGATGTTATGTCTCTCTTTGTTAGAATGATAATGAGAACCTCATATTTTCATCTAGTTGCACGTTTTCGGGTGTTTGTTGCGTCAAGTGTCTATCTCTCCGTCCCTCTCTTTCTGTATATATGTTAACAGAATCCTTGCTGGTGATCCACACAATATTCCTCATTAATAGTTGGTTTCTTTATACACACTTATTTTTCTTTACTTCGGTTGGCAGTTTGTACAAAACAATCTTTCCATATTTAACTTGCAGCTTATTTTTCTTGACTTCGATTGGCAGAAGAGATGATATGCTTTACACTTACTCTATTTGGTACCATGTTAACTTGTTAGCCTAGTTTGTGTTACAAGTACATTTTTGCTTTACTCCACAACTCTAATCAGCGTTCGTACTAAGATGATGACGAACTATTGGGTGCTTTGTTATGAAGTTTGCTGTAACACCTAGTACTATTTTACTTCGGTTGGAATAGAAACCGATCAAAGACGAAGTATAACTTCTGTTTTGGGGCCAACTAAGGTATAAATAAAAATGTAGACACACCATGTAATAAGGAGCTTCTGTGAAACTGCAGTTACAGTAAGTGCATTTTAATTAGAACCTTCATTCTCTCTGGGATTGATGTGTGAAATGGGTCATGCATATGTTTATTTAACCACAATTTGGCTGCATTCCTTGTGTTCCTTTAGACTTTTCTAATTGCTATTATCACATTATGTTAATGCATTTCCAGTAAAGCTTATTAAATACGTGCTAGATTCTCATCGGAGGTTTGGAGATAGACTCTGGAGTTTAAAGGTTCAGGTTGAGCAGAACTAAGATAAAATATTCATGAGTGCAGGTTTCAGATGTGGAAGTGAGTATTGAAACACGAGTCATCCCCAAGAATCTGGGGTCACTAACCCAATAAACTGGGGAGATTGACAATGATGGGGCGGAGTGTTGGCCGGCAAGAACTTGATGTCCAGAATATGGGAGTAGGATGTTGGGATGGATGTGGGGGGCATAAGAGCGATAGGGTCAGAATGCTATTTGGGACAAGGTGTGAGTGATCTATGTGGTGGACAAGATGAGGAAGGAGAGATTGAGATGATTTAGACATGTAAAGAGAAGACACACAAATGGCCTAGTAAGAAGGAATGAGAGGTTGACTTTAGTGAAGGTAAGGAGAGGTATCGGTAGATTGAAGAAGTCGTGGGAAAAAAGTGATTTAGACAGGATACGACGCACTTACAACTTACCGAGGACATGACTCTAAATCAGAAGATATGGAGGTGGAGGAGAGTAGGGTAAAAAGTTAGTAGGTCGAGCGTCGTCTAGTTTATTTTTGGTATTATTATTATTACTTTCTTACTTCGATTTTCTAACTTTTTTTGACATTGTTACTATTCTCCTGTTCATTATTTTCGATATGATATATTCGTTATTATATTTGCTTTGCATACTTGTTTTTATATTCTTTATTTGATTCGATAGTCTATCGGAAACAACCTCTTTATCTTCATAAGATAGTGGTTCATAATATAGTGGTAAAGTTGTTGCTTTCTCAGACCCCATTTATAAAATTATATTGAGTATGTTATTATTGTTGTTGGTTCTCGCCCTGCTGTTATTATCTTGATTGACACTCATTTGGCTATATTATGGTTAAAATTGTAGTTAGTTTATGTAAATTAGTTGAGGTTGGAAGCAATTAGGTGAGTTAGATGTAGATAATTAATTTTCCAAGTCATTTTGTCTTGTTGTTACAGCAAGCAGAATATTCTGTTGTTACTGCAAATTATCATATTAAAAAAAAGTAGTTGATTCATTATTTGTTTTAACGTCTTATTTAAACTCCTGCAATTATTGTAAATCTGGCTCTTAAAACATAATTAAAATGGCTAATTATGAAGTGTCATATGTTAATCGATCATCATTGTCTTGCAGATGGGGGTGGACTTACCGATCATCATGTATTATGATTCACGCGAACCTTAATAATTTTTGCTCAAACAATAATTACTCATATATATATATAATTATAAACTTAAAATTTGATGTGGACAAGTTTTTGGAACTTAAAATTTTTTGAAGATAAATTCTCAAAAGTTGATGGCCAAGTGCTCCTAAGTTATTTGTTTGGTAGAAAGATCATAGTTGCCCTTGCCCCTTTATTATTGAAAAATATATAATATTACCCTTTGTTGTTTTATCAATCTGTATATTAGTTATGCGTTGGAATGAAAGTAAGTTTTTTGGTACTCCTCCAAAGTGAATAATAAAGACTCAATGTATTTACATTATATTCCAAAAATAAAAGAAAAAGCATGGCATGACGTGTTCCTTTTATCTCAACATCACATTTTGCCAAACTGTTCCAACTCAAAATCAAATTATTAAAATAAAATAAAAACCTTTACGTCTCAAACCTTCCAAAGTCAAAAGAGTAAAAGATTTATCAAACCAATTTTCTTTATCCAAATTTAGTTATTCCAAAAATATGGTTTATCCAATTCAATCCGATATTCGATCGGCGATACAAATCGCCGCCGTATTCCGCCACCACAACCACCACCTCACAAATCAGCGCCGGCGACTTCCTCCCGCCGTCATTTCATACCGGAACTCCCCGAACTGCTGCTTCACGGTGAACTCCGCCTTTAAACTCAGAGCTTTCACCACCAATGATGGCGATACTACAGTCCAGAAGGTTTGTAATAAGCCATCGTTATGCACTGCCGACGAACTACACTACGTATCTGTTAATAATTCCGGTTGGAAACTTGCTCTCTGGCGCTACATTCCTCCTCCTCAGGTTCAATTTTTATGTTTTTTTTTTTTTTGTAAAATAAAATAAAATTTGAACTGTTACTCTTAACTGTATGACATTTTGAAAAAAATAATATTTTTGACACTTTCATTTCTATATAAGTTCAAATTTTAAATTTTGTGATCAATTAAGTGTGGTCATATAGAATACAACCCGTAATCTCACAGATGAGGTCCGGGGAGGGTGGAGCAAATGCAACCTTATTCGTACCTTGTGAAGTTAGAGAGACTCTGTTTGATAGATACTCGGCTTTAAGTAAATGTGGTCATTTAGAATTGGTCCCAATATATAAGACATTTAAGCCATTAAGAATATTTGACGCCATTTTATCTAATTCAACTATTGAATTTTTTAAATTTTGTGTTCTATCAAATACTGTTATATAAAATGAAACACAGGGAGTGATACTAGGAAGGTTTAACAGTTCTGTTACATGATTTTTTTTGTTCAAGGATTTGAGCTTTGCATTAAGGGTGTGTGATTTTTGATGATGATAGGCTCCAAAGAGAAATCATCCCCTGCTTCTCTTGTCTGGCGTGGGGACTAATGCTATTGGATATGATCTTGCTCCTGGGGTATGATACTCGCCTGCCTTCTCTCCATTCTTTGTCCATTCTTCTGTTTTGTTGTATGTGCAGTGTTGTGTGAAAGAGTAGTCGGGGACACTCTAATTTGCAGATTCATCCCTCTATAGGTGAACAGTGAACTAGGGGATCTTCATTGATCGTTCATTGGTAGCCACATTTAATAGATCATAATGGCAGACGTCAAATGTGTATATTATCAGTGCTTAGTGGATATGTCAGGTTCCGTTAAAGTTTCACTCTTTATCTCGTGGAGTGGTTCTTGTTTCTGAATCTGGTAGAATTCAATGGCATGCTCAAATTTTTCAGAGTTAACCTTGGTTTTAATGTTGTACAATCCTTACTACTTTTCTCATACTTTATGCATTTCAAGCGTATAAAAGTTTACTTGTGTAATTTTTTATTACTGGCTTGTTATCTATTTCATCTTCCTTTTTCTTATATGGCTTTATGGCTGCATCAATCAGGCGTTGATGGCAGTCATGTGACTAGCACTCTCTGTGATTGTACATTTCTGAAATATGAATTGTGATGACGATTTTTGCTTAGTTGCTAGTGATGATTTCTATCTTTTTTTTTTGGTTTTGAGATAAATCTAAATGTCTGCTGGTTAATACAATAACTAGTGTCAACTTGATTTCACTTGGATTATTTCTTGTCTATTTTTTGTTTAAAGTTCTGTTCATGCATCTTCTTATCCTTTTAAGTTCATTTTTATCACTTGAGGCAAGTATGTGCACCCTACTCTTCAGTGGAGGTTTAGAATTCCTTATCACTTCAGGCAACCATGTCCATCCTGCTTATCAAAGAAATCCTTCATAGTATGGCTGGTTGTTTTAAATCTTTCTAAAAGTTATTTAATCACGGTCTTTACTTGTAAAAATAATTATGCAGTCATCTTTTGCCCGGTACATGTCTGGTGAAGGATTTGACACTTGGGTTCTTGAACTTCGTGGAGCTGGGTTGAGTGTGCAGGAGTCAGATTCCACAAACATTGAGAAGACTGCAATTGCAGTCTCAGAACAGATGGAAGCTGCCGCTGATAATGCTACTGACAAAGTTCTTTCTGCTGCACAGCAGTCAACAGATGCCCAGAGTACCTTAGAAGAGTCTGACATAGCTGTGGTCAAAGAAGAATCCACAGCTATTGCAACAATGTGGGATGAGTCAAGAGTAGTGAACGAGCTTACGGAAACATTTATGCGCTTGTCAGAAAGAGTCTCTGGCTTCCTCAATGAAAGCCAATCAAGGATTATGTCTGCTAAACTATTTGATCAAATATCAAAATTAATAGAGGATTCCTTTCTTTATGAACGCTTCAACGAGACAAGGGGGAAGTTGTTAAGTGTGCTGGAGACAGGGCAAAACTCTGCCGTTGTTGACCAAGTAAAGGATCTTAGCCAAAAGCTAGTAAATATCATTGAAGAAGGTCAACGTTCTGTTTCTCCGTTAGTTGATCTGCATGAACGTCTAACCACTACCATAGAAGATTTCCAGAAACAGCTTGACTTGATTGTCAAGTATGATTGGGACTTTGATCATTACCTGGAAGAGGATGTTCCTGCTGCGGTGAGGTGACAGATCCCCATGTTGTAGAATATAAAAATATTATTGTCCTTGAGATGACACAGCCAAATGAAATTCAGAATTTGTTGATTTTTCACTCTTCTTTATTATTCTGACTAGTCTAATTATTTTATTTTCATTAATCATTCTAGATGGAATACATTAAGGCCCAAACTGCACCAAAAGATGGTAAACTTCTTGCCATTGGACATTCTATGGGAGGAATATTGCTGTATGCTTGGCTATCACAGTGTGGTAAGATTCATTCGTTGTTTATATGGAATTAACGTTGTTACACTTACGTGATCTGGCGGGTCTACTTATGAGCCACTTAAGATACTAGTAGATTAATGTGCAAGAGTCTTGAAAAAGTGACAAAGAATCCTTTCTGTAGTTGCAGTTGATAAGAAAACAGTAATATTTAAACGTTTTTTTTAAATAAAGAAGGCAGTATAATTCCAGAAGTTTATTCCATGAACCTGCTGGAGTATCATACGATATAGTCTTGAGATTAAATTCCAAAGGCTACCACTTCACTTGGTGCAACCTTGAGTTAACCTGGTCGCCTCTTGACTTAATGTTCTTTTAATTCCTAATATTCATTGAGCTTTTTACTGAAAATTAAGAAAGATGCTATAGTTCACAACAGCTTTGGGAGTGTAGTTGTAATAGCCACTAAGTGCAGTACTCCTATTAACTTAAAAATTCCATGACGAGGGTGCACTCAGGTAAACAGGACCTGGTTAACAGTGTGACTTATATGCTTACTAGCGTCTTTCATACAGAGCTGAAAATGAGCCATCTTTTGAACTTATTGAGATTATAGGGAGCTAGGCAAGATTTTATACTTTCTCCATACGTTTTAACAGTGTGTATGGGACAATTTGATTTGGAAGGAATTGGACCTGGTTTTAGATGTAAAAAGGTTTCGCAACTAACAGATAAGTCGCTTGGAGCATTGTCTGATTCCTTGTTAATGGGCAGTGGGCACAGTCTCAAAAAAATATTTTCAGACTGACTACATCCGGGAATCATACAGATATGAGATAATTTTAATATGTTTCTGGTTTTATCTTGGAAAGGATTGCAAGGAAGAGAGCCTGGATTAACTGCTATTGTAACTTTGGCTTCGTCACTGGATTACACATCTTCGAAGTCTGCACTCAGACTGCTCCTACCCCTTGTAAGCTGAAAATAATAAATGTCTTTCAACTCTCATTGTGCAGCAAAAAGCCCTTTCAGCACATTCTTATATTTATTTACGTTGGCTGCAGGCTGATCCTGCCCAAGCTCTCAATGTACCTGTTGTCCCTTTAGGAGCATTACTCGCAGCAGCTTATCCTCTTTCTTCTCGCCCTCCTTATGTGTTGTCTTGGCTTAATGATTTAATATCAGCCGCAGACATGATGCACCCAGAGTTGCTGAAAAAGCTCGTATTAAATAACTTCTGTAAGTGCTTAAATGGGCAATAAGCAGATATTTTCTTATTAATTGATTGTGAACTGTAAAAATTTATGGTCCTCTTGTTTTATAATTTATTTATATGGAGAGCAGGCAAGTTTCAAGTTTCATCACTTAGGTTATAGATATTTAGTATGAATTTTAGAGATAACAGTATGAGAAACATACATACTCTGAAGAATGATTCAATGACCATCTGGCTATGCCCCACATTCCTGTCTACAGTGTTTTTGCACCAATACATTCTTTTCCCCTCCACTAATGGTCTGGATGATATGTTGAGTCTGAGTTGAACTAATCTTCTACGTTTCAGATACATCCTCATGGGTATCAGTTAGGAAGGCAAATGTACTTATTAATTATGATTATTAGTATATCTCATCCTTCACAGTAGTCATTCAGCGCTATACGAGGAAGAACAGCCAAAGTTTGAAGTATGTCCTTTGGCAAGCCAAATTGAATTTTGATTTGTACTTGCTTATAACCAACCTATGAAGTATGAACAATGGTCTGTCTCGTCTAGTTGGTCTCCTTCTTGGCCTCAAGAGGAGTCAGTACTAAAAACTAAAAAGGCCTTGATCAGTGGAAACTAACTATGTGAGAGACTGAAAGTTGATTCTTATTCTTATTTGTTCGCATAAAGAATGAGCGACGAAGGACTATTAACATCTTCAGATAGAAAAAGAAAATTATATCAAGTAAACATCCGCTGTATATTTATTTGCCAGATAGAGATTTTCTCTTCTGTCAAAGAGCTGCATATATCAATATATTTATTTGACTCTTTGCTTGATGAACTATTGACTCTTTGCTCCCACAAGTTTCACTCCTGTGTAACTGTTTTCATGACACTGTGGAACGGTGTTGATAGATTATCTTCAATGGAAGAGTGTTTCCATCAAAGTAAGGGATAGTTTATGCATAACTGATTTATAAGGGCTGTAGTCTCATGGTGATCCAGAAAGTTCACTTTCTTTTGTTAAAAAATTTCTTAGGGGATCACGCGCTTTCTATGTTCTCTTGAGATTTCACATGTACCTTTTACTACAGATTTTCTAATAGATCTTCTGGCAGGTACTATTCCTGCTAAACTTATTTTGCAGTTGACTACAGCTTTTCGAGAAGGGGGACTCCGTGACAGAAGTGGTAAAATATTCTACAAGGATAATCTTCACAAAAGCAATGTACCTGTGTTGGCTGTTGCTGGAGATAAAGACATAATCTGCCCACCAGAAGCAGTGTGTGGTATGTGTCATAGTACATCCGCTCATTTTTCTGTCAGAGGATGATAAGTTTTCTAACAATTCTTTTCTTGCAATACGTTGGTTCAAGCAGAAACGGCAAAGCTCATCCCCGAGCACTTGGTCACCTACAAAGTATTGGGGGATGATAATGGTCAGCATTATGCTCATTATGACTTGGTGGGAGGACGCATGGTATGTAAACTTTAACAATTTCTAGCTTCTTTTGGAATACATGAAGGAGAACAGAATACAATGGAAACAAAGGAGCTATGAGTGACATTAACTGATTGGATTTAAACTAGTTATTCATTCATTTGGGAATAAATGCAAGTTTTAGAGGAATTTTAATTTGCTTTTAAAGACATATTATTTAGTATTAGAATGAGATTAACCTGAATAGTCCGGACTGGATATGGAGAATTGATAAAACCAAACCCTACCGAAATAGGATTGAGGATTTGAGGTCTAGTTGATTGATTGATTGATTAGCAGACAGAGTATAGAAAGGATGAGAAAGGACAGAAAGATGCTGGAAGCGGAGAGGTGCCTAGTCGCATTGGAATTCGTCTTTCATGTTTTTTTTGTTTTCTTATGTAAACCCGAGAGTTAATTATACCTAGATTAGGACATACATGATACATTATTTACTTTCACAACTTCGTGAATCCATGAAATAGGCATCTTTTGCATGTTCTATTGTTATTATTTTTCCGTTTCTATTCTTGCATTAACAACTTCTACTCTTCCTGGTGCCTGCAGGCTGCAGAACATGTATATCCTTGTATAATCCAATTCTTAAGCCGTTATGATGACACAAGCTAGGGCCTGTACTCTAGTTTTGACCATTCTGTGGGCAGCGAACTCCATAATCCTTGGCACCAGATACACTTGTCCTGGTCTCATTCATCACTCGTATCCACGGATGCTAGTTAACAAGTGAGACCAAACTTATCTGAAATTGTGTTCTTTGCTCTGTTTTCTACCCTTAATTGTAATCAAGTACCTTGTTTATATTGTAGGGAGTGCATATAAATGTCCCTGAACCCGAGGAAGGTTCATGTCCAGGAAGGAATTTGACAGATTCTTTAACCATACCTCATATGTAATGTGTATTTAGTTTCTCATTAGTAACCTATTTAATGGTTTGTTTCTTTCTCTTTTGCCTACTGCCCATATATTGTCCAGTTATTATTTGGTCCTTTGCTAAATGTAAGAAAGACAGGAAAGTGCATGTTGCAGTTAGTCACACTGGAAATAGTACAGTATTATATCACATGAAGCTGAAGCACTCAATTAGATATCAAAGATAGAATCCTTAATCATAATAGTTACAAATTACAATAAACTTCAATGTAGAGTTTAATTGAATAGCAAAACTAAATTTGTGTGATAAATTTGTGTTCCAGTTTGATGATTCTTGCTAGCCATCTTGGATTTCCCATGGAGATCATGAAATATATTATGGACATTCCAATACATAGTCCACTGCCATAGCCCATCAGAGCAGCTTTCCAAAAGTCATTGAGCAATTCAGAGTTGCTTTCTTGATCTTCTAGAGAAGATACGGTATAATTTGTTTCAGATACACGATCATTGCCACAACCATCTGAAATTGGGAATCCATGTAATCCAACATTACCTTCATATGAGTTGTTCTGGAATTTTGAGAGTTGTGGTCCTTGAGGGATGCATCCTTGGAGATAATTATAGGAGAGATTTAAGAATTCAAGAGACGTAAGAGAAGCAAGAAGCAAGTTGTTGTGGTATCTCTCTTGAAAGATGGTTAAACGAAAGGTCCAATGATTCAAGTACAGATAAATTTCCCAAGTGATGGTGGTATATGACCTTGCAATCTATTATGAGACAAATTCAGCACCCGAAGTGCAATGAGTTCTCCCATAGTACTTGGAATATTCCCTACAAATCTGTTACTTGAAAGATCAATGGTGCTGTAAGTTGTCAAAATTCTAACAAGTTCAAGCTCCCTTCCCTTGGTTGCAACTGTCATAGAATCATGGCAGTAACTGTACACTCCAAGATATATTGGTGCCTTCATTGTTTGATCAACTTTCATCACGGCTTTTAGATGTTGAAACATACTCGTATCCTGAGAAGGCATTGTAAGATAGATCTATGATTCGAAGCTCGGGAAACATGTTCTCAATCCTTGACATTCTAATGAGTCCATGAAATTTGTTTGATCGCAAGCTTAAAACTTTCAGCTCTGACATATTTCCCAACCACACTGGGAATGTGTCGTTGAAGTGATTATCTCCTAAATCAACAACTTGCAACCTTTGACAATTGGCCAAAGATCGAGGAATTCCCCCCTCGAGTTCATTTCCATGAAAGTTGATGCTTCTAAGTGAACATCCAATCCCAAAAGTAGTTGGAAGAGTCCCAAAAAACTACTTGTGGTGCATATCCAAAACCTCAAGATGGTCACTCATGTTGCCAAAACATTGCAGAATTTCTCCCTTAAAATTGTTTTCCCCCAAATCTAAAGTTGGTAATGATGTTAAATTGCAAATAGACGAAGGAATATCCCCACTGAGATTATTATATGAAATCATTAAAACCTGGAGTTTAGTCATATGATCCAAACATTGTGGAATCACTCCCCTCAAGTTGTTTCTTGATAAATCTAGATACAAGTAGTTTTGCAATCTGATGAGGAATGGAACCAGTAAGGTAATTGTTTTGAAGCTGCAAAGTTATCAACTCAGTCCAATTGGTAATGAGATCTGATGAGACCTCACCAGAAATAAAATTATCGGACAACGCCAACTGAGATAACTTGATCAAAGAGGACAAAGATATAGGCAATGTTCCTTGCAGAGCATTCTCTGCTAGAGCCAAGATAGTGAGGTTTGTACAAAGGCCTAACTCAGAAGGAATGGTTGAGTTCAAACGATTCTTTCGAAGATCAAGTTAAGTTGTTGAAGATTTCTAAGTTTGCCTATAGAAGATGGAATCTTTTCCCTTGAAATGAATTGTTGAAAAGTACAACAACTTCATGACTAGAGGCATTGCCAATATTCGATGGTATCGATCCACTGAAGTTGTTGCCATTGAGAATGAAACTCGTGAGACTCGGAAATGAAGTGAAGTCAAGCTGATCAAGAGATCCTGAGAGTGTTGCATTAGAAAGACTGATCTCCGAAATTGTTCCATCAGCATTGCAGGCAATGAATGTCCAATTACACAAGTTTTCGAGATTGGAATCCAATAAGGAAGTAGAAGATAAGTTAGTACTCTTCCATTTGATGAGAGCTTCAGCTTCAGTTCTTGCTGATGATGTGATTACTCTTAATGGAAGTGAAAAAAGAAGTAGAAGAATGTACTATGAGAAGTTATGTCTAATGTAGTATTTGGTTTCATAACAATACAATTTTTATGAGCTTTTAAATGAAAGAGGGATAAAAAATCAATCATAGCTAAGATGTATATATAAAGAACAAAAAAGGAAAGGGTGGTGTGGAGTGGTAAGTACTCCTTCATCCTTAACTAGAGGTACGGAATCACCTTTGTTAGGGAGCACTTTACCTCTCAATATAAAGAATAGAAAAGAAAGAGTTGTGGTGGAGTGGTAAGTATTCCTTCATCCTTAACCAAAGATCTCGGGTTGGATACAAAATCACATTTGTTAGGGAGCGCTTTACCTCCCAATATAAAGAATAGAAAAGAAAGAGTTGTGGTGAACATAAAAGAAAGGGTTGTGGTGGAGTAGTAAGTACTCCTTAATCCTTAAACAAAGGTCTCGGGCGATAGCTCTTAAAAGAAAAATTGCCAATCTTTTCTTTCATCTCGGGAGAGATCCGTTGAATTCAGACCATAAAACGTAAAAGTCTATACAGAAACTCCTTTGTTAGGGAGTGCTTTACCTCCCAATATAAAGAACAGAAAAGAAAGGATTGTGGTGGAGTGATAAGTATTCCTTCATCCTTAACCAAAGGTCTCGACTTCGATACGAAATTATCTTTGTTAAGGAGCGCTTTACCTCCCAATATAAAGAACATAAAAGAAAGGGTTGTGGTGGAGTGGTAAGTAATTCTTCAGGAGCGGAGCTACCCTAGGGCAAGGGGTGTCAAGCGACACCCCCTTCGTCGGAAAATTACATTGTATGTATAGGTCAAAATTTGATTTAATGAATATATATACAAGTATTGACACATCTTGACATAAGTTGAAGGTTTAGTGTAGTGGTTAAGGGGTGCAAAAGTTGTTTGAAGTTGTGTGTTCTATCCTTGATAGCCTTAATAAAAATTCTGGCTCCGCCACTATACTTCTTCATCCTTAACCAAAGGTCTCGACTTCGACACGGAATCACCTTGATTAGAGAGCGTTCCAAATTTAATCGAGTTCCAATCTAGATACTAGACACCGAATAGAAAAAGAAAACAGAAAAGCAGCAAAATTTCAAAAGAAAGTTGCAAAACACATGGTGCTAGTCGTGCACCATTTGAGGAAATAAGATCTATCGGACAATTTGATTAGAGGAAAATGACCTTTTTGAGCTCTTCTATGTAAACTGAAGGTCTCTAATTCACACTTCAAGCATTTTTTTTGTTTGTTTGTATTTTATTAGAGAAAATTGTTATTCTCAAGTCAAATTTGGACTGTTCTATTTTTGTCTTTTTTAAAAAAAAATTATTTTTATTCATGTGTTCCACATCTATATATTTTGTTTTTGTAAAAGGCTAGAAAATCATTTTTCCCGGAGAAACGTATTTTCTCCATATGTTGTGGCATTGCAAATTCGGTTAAACCCTCTCATTCACACTTAAATTATTTCTTTGTCTGTTCATATTTTATCAGAGAAAATTATCATCTGTTTTTTTTTATCTCTTCTTATTTTATCCATGTGTTACACATTTACATTTTTTTGTAGATAAATGATAATAATTCAGGACCAAAACTAATAGTTTGCGTCAAGAATACTGGTCTCATGACAAACCAAATATCATATATAGTTGATATGCTGAATTTTATACAAAGTAATTCAAAAGTTACCATTTGAGATATAATTACTTACACTAATTTTAATACATGAATAACTCCCTTCTTAACCAGAAATCAAATAACACCTAATTTTATTTTATTTTTTTACAAATTTTATTTGAATGTAATAAATTAAAAGTTGTCAATGGTTGAGAATTTTGGGAGAAGCTCCTTCATAAAATACTCAGAAATTTGGTAATAAGCTGATTCAGTTGGATGAATACTATCAAAGAAAACATATTGTGAAGTATGTGTACACACTTGAGATTTTTTTGTACACAAGGGTCCTGTTTCTAATAATCCACTTCCACAACAACCTCTTTTTGTTTCTTCAAATCCTGTCATAA
Source organism: Solanum etuberosum (assembly GCA_029582245.1). NCBI lineage: Eukaryota > Viridiplantae > Streptophyta > Magnoliopsida > Solanales > Solanaceae > Solanum > Solanum etuberosum. Next base: position 16,410 of record JAJONR010008556.1, on the reverse strand, counting down.
TTATGTAAAAATATAAATATAAAAATATAAATAAATTTAATTTAGATTAATAAGAAGAACAAAAAGGTGATTTTGGGACTTTTATTTGTTCATTATAATAAAAAATATATTTTCAGGTTTACTTGTTCACTAAAGTATATTAAGAGACTTTTTTTTTTCACTCTTAATATTGACTATGCTAATAGTCATGAGTATGATTTTGACAAAAAATGTTCAACTAACCACAACACACTTTGTGTGGCCACTCTACTAATGAGTAAAATTACCTAATATATTAATAACCTAATAAATATTCAATGAAATAGATAAAATGTGTGTAAATTGATCTGAACATTATTTTCATTGAAATGAGCCTTGATTGAAATTGTAATATAATAGTTCCCACATTTGTCAAAATGGATTGTTTGTTTGGTATTTAAGACAAAAATATGTATTTAAAAAGATTCATTGTACCATATTTTTTTTTAAAAAAAAGATCATTAACTAGATCGATAACATAAATCAAAGATAATATAAACTCGATTGATGATGTACTCACACAGAGATTTTCTAATTAAGACAAGAATCAAGTCAAGCATAATATGAAAAATGCACAGAAGTCGCTCTGACTCTCTAAAAATAATATTATATTTATACCAAATTTTCTAAAGAAATTATGATTTATAAAGAAATTCAGTAATATTTTTGAAGAACTCGAACAACATAATTGAAAGCTTACCATATTCATGTGGATTATTGATGAGATGTGATAAAGGAGTGTATATATCAGAATAAAGTAGTTTGCTTCCTCTAAGTTGTGCTTGTAAACGTGGCAATAATTCTTCAAGTTTTTTATTATAAGATTGAGAATCTGAATTTTCTTTTTCAATGCAAGTTCTATGGAGTGGAGATTTTGCTGTCATTTGAATTGGAAGACAACCAATTGGAGGTAGCCCACTCACTATAATATTACGACATCCAAGGTCATAAAGTTCCTAGTAAAATAAGATTAAAAATATTCTATAAGTTTTATGTACTAAAAAAATAAAAATAACACAATTATATCAATTCTAAGGTAATTATGGGGACATATATATATAACATCAACCATAGAGAGTGATTTTGAAACTATTAGATCGTATATAAGATTTGACTATCATAAAAAAATGTAAGATATGTAGTCTAGACAATAAGATAAGTTATCTGCTATAATATATTTATAAATGTGATGTAATGGTGTAAATTATTCACACAAAAAATGTACAGAAAGGAGTGATAAGAAGATAGAGATGTCAATGCTATTCATGTGATTTCTTTTCGTCGGTCTAAAAATTTAAGTTTTCCTAAATAAAGTTATTATGATATCTGTATTGATGGGAAGAAATAAGTATACGATGAAATAATCGAAATATGTATCCAATCTGTCACTTGCTCGTCCCTCTCTCATGAAAATGGTCTCTCCTCTCGCTGTCAGGTTTGGTTCTTAAGTACAATAACATCCTAGAAAAATTAAACACGGAAAAAGATATTGAATATATAGTGTGTTAGCCTTAGACACTAGTGATATCTTTTCGTGAAATCTTAGTCCGAAGTGAATAATATCACTAACGCTATTACATGCTACAACAATCTAATCCGAGTATCATAGTCATAAAATATTGCATCCCAATGCACAAAACTTCTCACATTTACACAGGATCTGACTAAAAGTCACACCCCAAAAACATATAATATATACAGCCTATCATGATGCAAGTATCAACAACTGATTTCATGACTCGACTTGTGATTAGTTTATTACATAAAATATAGATGTGATAGAGAATTTACCTTGACAAAACATTGCACCTTGTCTAGAAGAAAATCTTGATACTCCTCCAAGCTAAATTCAAGCCTTCTTGTTGGAACATCATAGAAATTAAAAATAAAATCATTACTCCCTGAACTAACCATAACCAAAGCACCTTTCACAATTCTTTTTTTTTGTTTTTCTCCAAAAAAATCTTTCAATTTCTTCAAATACTCTTTAAAATATTCCAATTGTTTTCTCATTGAAATTACACCTGAAATTAAACTTGTTAAATCATCATATCCTGATCCAGCTGATCCAAAAGAAACTCCACTTCTATAATCATTTTCCAATAAATTTGGATTTAAATATGGTGGCACACCATATTTTTTTAATTTTAATAAAATTGCCAATATGTCTGGTACAATTTTTCCATTTGAAAATCTACCTGTTGATACATGGTTAAAATAGTCTTTTCCATAAGGTATATGATTGCCTTTGAATAAAGTAAATATATAATTGTTATTCCCAGTGTCAACTGTTGAATCACCAAAAACAAGAATTGATGTAAATTTGGGCATGGACTGACTTTTAATTGTGTTAAACAAAAAAAGGGCAAAAAATAAGAAGAAGAACAAGAGGGAAAAAACTTTAGGTGCCATGGCTTAAAATTAAGAATTGAACCAAAAAAATTGTAGTTTTTATGTTCACTCCAAGAAGAAAAATTAATATTCATGGGCTTTTGATGGTTTAAAGATATGTTGTTATGTATACAATTGTTATATATTTATAGGAGATTGTTTTCTTGATGAAACTATAGTAGCAATTTTCTAAGGAAATGAACAAATTTTGAAATGACTTTATGAAAATGATATATATTTTTGGTAAACTTACCAATATGATCGAAATATACGCTGACTATTTATGTTATCCGCATAGGTATGCATATTTTATGAATTTTATACTTGAATATACAAAATTTATATAGTAGCTGGATACATATTTTATAAACTAGATCACTCAAAGACATTGAATTGTGATTATTCCTTTATTATCTTAAATTTTCTTGTTTATTTTTTTTAGCAAACCAAACAAGAACACACAATTTTTCTTCTTTACCTTAACCCCTTTCCAAGTTTTATATTATAAACAATGGGAAGTGTGGAAAAGCTTGTTGTATATTTGAATGCTTCTTTGATGGAGAATTTAAAAGTATTTTTTTAATTACCTTCTAATATAAGTATTTAAAAGTATGATTATGGAAACATTCATGTGTCAAATTTTCACAAAATATAGTAATCTTAAAGGATTTTGGATTACCATGGTTTACTTGCTTTTAAAGGCAAACTTTTTAAAAGTGACCCTCTTATCTATATAACCAAAATGTTTCACATTATGATTCTTCGAGTGTAGATTCATTTAAACTCGAGAACCCCTAAATAAGCCCCTGGTTGGAGCAGAGAATCATGGTCTTGTTATTATTAGTTACTTTTTAGACCGTCCTAAAATATAATAGCCTAAATATATATGTTATGTATATCAAGTATAAATATTCATATAATATACCTATTGCATACATAAATAATCAATGTATATTGATTTGCAGGACCATTTTGATACATGCAAGAAATTTCATTAAGAACGTTCAACATATATATACATGAATACGTAATATTTAATCTATATACACAATATGATTTTCCGGAAAAGGATACACACTTGAATCTATGTAGCTCACATCGCTGCATACCTATTTATACTAAGACACTTGATTTGCACATTTCTCTAATACTATTCTAAACCTTATAACTGAAAATGAAAAGTGAATTTCGAACAACATACTGTAGATTTTCTTTTCAACTACGCGCGTTTTTCTGGTGGAGCAACGGATGCAGAGCCTCGCGTAAATGCTTCCATTATAGGCACGGGATGCAGTAAGTTATTGGCGTCGGAGAGGGGTAAAAATGGAAATTGACTTGCTGTTGACAACATTGGGGAAAAATTGGAGCAAAACATATTGCTATAACTAAAAGATTTTCCAAAACCAAAAATATAGCCAATTGCTCCTATCCTTGGCATTATAGGCATGTAAGGATTAAAATGCAGAGTACTCTGCATTATTTGGTTTCTCCCTGCAGCTACTAGGGTCGATGCACGGATTCCATCCATTGACATCACCTAGCAAGCAAGCAAGCACGCAGTACCAGAGTTAGAAATTTTAACAAGAGGAGGATTCAAAAGATGCAACAAAACCAAATTATAATAAGAGGCCTCAATGACAGATATTCAACTGAGTCTGTTTCGTACTACTAGTAACGAGTTACCTGGACTTGGTGTTGTAAGGCTTGAATGTGTTGTATGGCTTGATCAAGTACTGAGGCTCTATCTGACTGATCAAAAGAGCAGATATTTAGTCTAAATTTCGATTTCAAATCAAATGAAAGTGAGATGGTCATGAAGGAATTGGAACAAACTAATTAAACGCGTACAATATTATGAAATAAATTGATAGCTTCCTGTAATTTCGAGACAAATGCTGATTCTAGTTCACATATTCTTCCGATTTAACTAATAATCTTCGTTCCTTCACCTTAATTATTTCGATAGGGGAAGAACGACGACTTATTTAGGAGCAATTACTGAATGAATTATAGTAAATACAGAACAATTAAGATGAATGAGAGAAGACCTTGTTACAATTAGGGATTAGTTCCTCCAGTACCTTCATCTTTTTCGCAATCCTGTATCTACGTCTCTGCGCGATGAGGAAATTGAGACGTTCAAAGTTAAATAGCTTGTAACAGACTAAAATGAAATATGTGTCATGTAATTTGAAATAGAGGGTACACCTTGCTTAAATTGGTTATGAGGAACTTTTATAACTCTACAACTTAGATAAAGTAATTAATTAAGAGAACAAATTAAACAAGGTAATTAATTTCAAAGAATACTAACCCTCTCATTCATTTTATGCATTTCTACATAACTTGTTTTTGAATATTGGTGCAAACCATCTTCATTTCTTCTTGATGTTATCCCACTTCCATTATTAGCCTGATAATAAACAAGATTAGTACTATAATCACAAATCAAATCATAATAAAGTGAAAACTAATTGAACCACAAGCACAATGCATTTAGATATGTTTTGAGTTACTTATATCCTGTTTGATCAAGCTTCTGGAAAATTAAAAGTAAATATTTTATTTATAAAAAAAAAATACTTATTTCAGAAAATCAAGGTATTTGACTAATTAGTGTTTTTGAATTGTAACTAAAGTAATTCTTCAGAAGCTAAAAAGACTTCAAGGAAGTGAGGTACTCAGACCAGTGTGTGTCTACAAACACTTATTTAAACCTTAAAAAAACTCAAAAGAATCGATGTACACTTAAGATAGTTTTTTCTCCAAACACCCTTTAGAAACATTGGTCAAGCATATAGAACTATTGTAATATTGACAAAAAAAACATATTTTTTTTCAAATTGAGTAACCAAACACAAATTGCTATCCTCATAATTTTCAAACACAAATTGCTATCCTCATAATTTTCAAACAATAAATAAATTTTAAAAGCTTGATCAAACAGCCTATAAGACAACGACTTGTCGTTACACCATAGGAGGGAGACTAAAAACTCACATCAAATTCATACACTAAATCTTCACCACATTTTCTCTTTTTCCCTCTTGACTCTTTATGTAGATTTTTTTCATGAGAGGGATTTGATGAGTAATTAGTCCCAAATTTAGACACATGATTTTCTACCCCAGGGACACCTAAGGTTAGTAGAGTTTGTGGTGATATTGGATGGTCACAAATCTTTTTTTGATGGACATCATCACTAACTAATTCACATGATGAAGAATCAAAACTTAATTTCCACTTAGACATTTGGTGGTCAATAAACTTTAGAGAGATAAAATAGATGGAAAAAAAAACTTGGTTGGAATAAATGAAACAAGAGATATGGCCAAGTGAAGTTAAACATATAGGCAAATGGTGGGGGGTGTGGGATTGGGGGGGGAGTCAACCCTCTTAGGAAGTAATTTGACATGTGAAAGGTGTACGATATTACGGAAAAGGTTCGAAATGTCTTTTAACGTATTGAAAGTGACTCAAAAATATTTTTTTACTCATTGAATTAAAAATGTCATTCAATCTACCTATTGTGAATTAACAAAAGCTAATGTGACATAAATTATTATTTTTAATTAAATCGTAGTATTATTTTTATTGTTTCGTAAGTAATTAAATCCAAATTCAATCACAATTATATTCATTTAACTCAAATCTAATTCTAAAATACCTAACACTCCTTCATTTTATTCCTTAAATTGATTTCTTTAAAATTGAAATGGAACATCTTATATCTATTATCTATATTTTAATTTGGTTTGCTGCTGCTTCTTTTTTCTTTTTTTTAAAAAGAAGCATTTTTGACACTTTCCCATTATAAATTTCGTTCGATAATTTGATTTTATGTTTTAAAAATATTAGATGTTGCTATATCATATTAATTCAGTATGATTTGATGTTTTTAAGTTTGATCAATAAGTGTGGTACGATAAATTAATTATCGTAATTTATTTGATTTTAATTTATATATAGTAGAGAATTATGACTTCGACATTTCAAGAAAAGTCTAAACTATATCATATTAACACCTTACTCATACACAAATATTCAATAAAAACAAAATAATTCCTTTCATTAATTAATTTTCATAGTGTCATTTCATGAATCTTGCTTTAATTGCATTTATTTTGAGTATTCTATCCGAAACATTCTATTTGTAAATATTGATAAAATATTTATATTAATTATTATTTCTTTAAAAACATGCAAAGACCAAAATAAATAAATAAAAGTGAACACTTAAAAATATCATGATGAAAAAACCTAAAATCATGGTTACCCAAAAATACAAAAATATTATGTTCCAAAAACCTAAAACCATGGTAAAGTAAAAACTTAAAAATATCATGGTGAAAAAACCTAAAATCATGGTTTCATAAAACCTTAAAATATTATGTTCAAAATACCTAAAATCATGGTTGCATAAAAACTTAAAAATATTATGGTGAAAGAAATAAACAAATAATCATGGCTACATAAAACCTTAAAATATTATGTGGAAAAAAAAACTTAAAATCATGGTTACGTAAAAACTTTAAAATATTATGGTGAAAAAACAAAATATCATAATTATGTAAATACGCAAAAATACTATGGTGAAAAAACTAGTTAAAAATATTAAAACTTTAAAGCATAATTACTTATTACAAGTCATGCAAAAATATAACGTTTGGTTTGCTTTTTTTTTGAAAGTCTTGCGGTATTTAATTAACGGCCATGAAAATAACAATTCTAATGAAATTATATGGGTAGAATCTAGTACTACAACATAATAAAACTTTGTAAACATAACAAAAAATCAATTCCAAGCATAAATATTTCAAAATAATTAAAATTAAACCTCAATTGCCGCAACGTAACATCCTCCAAATCTTGAAACATAATTCTTGCAAGCAACTATACTTCTCCTTTCAACATCTACAATACCAAAATCAAGAAAAAAAATTCGTATGAGCAGAAGCGGAATCAAAATTTCAACATTATGAATTTGAATAATTATACTCTAAATTCAATATTTATATATAGTTGAAAAATGTTTTGATATACATATTCTATTTAAATAAACGTTACTGAATTCAATCGAGTACTCATAATCGACCTTTTAACTCCAACCAGAATACAAACGACCTTTGGGGATTCAAAGAGACTTCATTCATCTTGACGACTAGCTCTACCCCTTATAGCATTTTTGTCTCTATGACTAAAAATGGATGTGGGAAACATCATGGTTTTATGTGCCTCAAGACGCAACATAATTGTGGCCAAAATATTTATAGCCAAAAATGATTTATTTTCTTCTTTATAGATAATGGGAATTTTGAGATTTGTGTCAATATTTTTTTTAAAAAGAAGCCAAAATGTTAACTTTATCCTTTTATGTTTATTTGAAATGTAGCAAGTTCTTTAATCTGCCATTTTCTAGCTTTTTCTAGAGGATAGATAAATTCTGATATTTGGTCCTAATATCTATTTTGGCATTATTGGATTTTAAAAAGATATGAATAAAAAATAAAATAATTTTTATCAAATAGATTCATCTTAATGTTTTCAATTTTTACCTATGAAAATATACTTAATTTCAGCTTTTAATATTCAACTCTAAATTAAGATTTCTGCATAAAAATAATTTTATTTATTTATTAAATCCCTCTGTACTTTAAAATAATTAAATAATATCTCTTTAATTCCTTTTTCTGATCGCTCTTTCCCCTATCTTTTTATCTCCCCCCTCTGTTGTTCGGTGATGATTTATATAGGCGTATATTTTGATATTAGATATATGTATTTATGTATTGATAAATATATCAATATATACTTTTGATATTAGTCACATATAATTTTAATATCAGATATATGTGCTTATACATGAATATATTAAATATTTGATATTAAATATACTGATAAAATTGAAGTTATATATACGAAATCGATTGATATTAAACATACTAAATAAAATTAATTTGACACATAACTACATAAAATTGATTATGAATAAATAAATACATAAATTTTGTGAATTTGAGATAAATTTTATGATACATTAGCAAAGAGGCAAATTAAAGAGTCAGTGTATCCTAGATGCATAAATTACTTTTGAATTTGATATTTGGGATAAAGTACACCTAGTTTAACTCGGATGGTATTTGTGATACTTGTATCTTTGTTCAATTAGATATATGTATCCTAAATAATATTTTTCTTACCGAAAATATAATTAGAGGAATCATTATTTTGACACATAATTAGCATCAATGATAGTGTGATTTGTGTTGTTTCCTCTAATTATTATTGTAGACTGTTGCAAACATAGATTATTATAATTATTACTTCCTCTGTTTTAATTAGTTTGGTCTATTTTGACTTGACATAAAATTTAAGAAAATAATGAATTTTTTTGAATCTTATGATCTTAAATTAAAAATATGTCAAATATATCAAAAAAGTTCTTAAATTTTGTAATCTCAAATACGTTACGTGAAAAGTTGAAATCAAAAAATTGATAAAAAGAAAAAAAAAACATTCTTTTCAAATGAATTAAAGAGAAAAGCAGGATAAAGAAATTGAAACGAATAAGATATTATTATCATCTACTTTTTGTAGAAGAAAAAAGCAGTACAAAAATTGTTTCAAAATTTAAAGGACGGGTTAGGTATAATTATAGAGATGGCAATGGGGTAGAACGGGGCGATTGCGAGGCAAACCCACATAAACCTACTAAAATTTCAATCCGCTCCACCCTACATAAATAGTTGTTTTCAACCCGCCCGACTCTAAAGATAGATATAAATTAGGGATCCCCACAAATTATTAGTGTTCCATAAACAATCTAATAACGATGAATATCTTGCTCTATATATGTTTTTGAATGATCACTTCATTATATAAGTTTCTTTTATATTAAATGAAATTATGAAATGTAAATATGAAAATTATAAAAAAAAATGTATCAAAGTTCGAATTATGAACATTGTTTAATTACCAATTTTAACTTAACCCATCTTATATCATCTCAACTTTGAATAGAATTAAACAATAACTCATTTATTACTTCAGCATATTCTGATCCTTTCAAATTAACTTAAATAATTCATTTGCCACTCCTACTCACTTGTTATGTGATGGATCTTCATTATTATTTTTTGTAGTTATGAAATACTAAATGTTTAGAAGTTTTTTAACAAAAAATTTTGATTTATTTTAATTTATTCGTCATATTTTGTTTTTAATCTGTTTCAATAAAAGTGTTTTTTGTTTTTTTGTAATTTTTTAATTTCATTTTTTTACTTGATAGTTGAGCATTACCATACCGAAGAATATCTTAATACATTCTATATATATTTAATTTAAAATTATAAAATTTTAAAAAAAATTATTTTCTTAAATTTTATATCACATAAAGATAGAACAAACAAATTAAAATAGAGCGAATAGTAATTAATAAATATAAAATATACTTTACATTAAATAATTTTTATGTTAAAATAAGTCAAAAACTATAATCTAAATGGTCCAAGTTCCAACTGTAGGTTAAAATTACGGCACCGTATTTTTGTAAAAAAAATAATAAAATACAATGTTTTGATAATAATTAAAACATGAAAGCGTGAAGGGGTGTGGGGAACACGTGCTAGTTAGCACTGCATTTCTTGTCATACCCATGCTTGCCCTCATGGCTTCACGTGCTCCTTACGGAGGCTCGATTAATTCATATTCATTTCGGAGATTTAATTTTGAACGTAAAATATTCTTTAATAAAACTAATTTCGTATTCGTTAGAGTTCGAGCGAGCTTCAAAATCTCTGATACGTACCATTTGGTTGTAATTTTTACAGAAACATATGCAATTGTTTCTAGTTCAAAGATGGAGTTAGAATTTTTATTTTATAAATTTTAAATTTCATAATGACAATGATAGTTAAGCTCTAAATTTAATATATACACATATTTTTAACATAAATATATTATTTAAATAAAATTTACTGAATTTAATCGAACGCACATGCAGATTACTAGCTTCGTCCCTATCGACAATCTCTTTTGCATGAATAGACCAAATGTATCTAGACAATATAATGTCGGCACTCGAAACGGCAAAGACCCTATTTGGAAACATATACTCCCTTTTGTTGGAATTTATTATTTCCTCCGTCCATTTTTAATTATCGTAATTTTCTTTTATAGAGTCAAATTATAAAAAAATTGATGAAAATTTTATAATGTATTTTTTCATCATATTGACATGTAAGAAATTGCAATTTATAGTACTTTTCGTATAGTTTTTAAATATTTAAATTTTTTATTTAAAATATTAAATTAATGTAATCTAATTTAACTGTCTTTCGAAAAGCACAATATGCCAAATAAAAGTGAACTAATATAGTACTATTTATGTAATATCAATTAGGTAAAAATAAATGAGTTTTGTTATATATTATAAATTACGGAATTTCAGAAAATAGATAAGGTTCTAGTGTAGTGATAAAAGAGATTGCAAAAAATAGTTTAGATCACATGTTCGAATTCTAGATATATGATAATTTATAATATTTTGTTAATTTCTTGTATATATATTATAAGAACAGCTAAATGTTAAAGACTTTAAAATGGTGCTAATATTTGATAGCAGATGTTAAAAATAGACATTTACGGCTATTAAATAGGAAGACTACCATACTATATTATACTAATTCTATTAAACTTTCAAATAATTATGCATATTACCACTAATTAAGAATTTTATATCATATATTGAGGAAGATACGCTTAGATACATGTAGTTTTCCTACCAGATAGGATGGAGAGAGAGATAATTGTGTATCTCAAATACATGTGAATCACGCCAGATATATAAGAGAGTGGCGAACAAGATTTGTCTATGTATCCACATACATATAAATCCACTTGAATACAGTGTATCTAGAACAAATTATATCTAAATAGATGTATTTTTACTACAATGTATCACAAACTAGTATATATCTAATTAGTTAACTTCTAAACTAGTGAAATTTCGGTAAATTTTTCCTATTAAATTGCTATGATGGGCGTCTTAAGTTTGAAATAAGATATTGGGCCTAATGTCATCATTCAGATCCGTCAATATGTTCGAGCCCAATTTAAAATTTAGTCACTTAGGATTCTTGTTTCAATTTCTTGTAGGAAAATATACTATTTAATTTTTATATTTTATTATTATTTATTTGTTAAGGATGAATTACACATAAAATTAGTTAGTTATAATAAATTCTTTTATTAGTTCAATACATATAAAAATAAAAAGAATTCACTCGTTCAATAACTAGTGGCAAGAACTCCGTGCTTTGTACGGGCCCAAATTATACATAATTCATGTTTAAATTAGGTATAGTTTGTTTTAGATACACTGTATCCAAATGAATTTGCATGTATCTGAAATACATAACAAATCTCCCTCGCATCTCTTTCATGTCGCTCGTCTCTCTCCCTATTTTAGTGTATTTGGTAGTAAAAATATATGTATCTAGATGTATCTTCATCAATATATGATAGAAAACTCTTAATTAGTGGTAAAATATGTAACTATTTAAAAATATAAGTAGAATTAGTATATATAATATGGATGTATATCTAATAAAGATGAATACACACACATATATCCTCTTATTATATAAGAGTGCGTTAGTGTTGAAGCAGGCACGTCGACGGAGACATGCCTGCTTCAGCGTCTTTCTGAAAAAAAAAGATTAAAAAATTATTTCTTTTGTTCTATTTTAATTTAATTAGTGTATAATTTTTTCAAAATTATGGAATCATTTTTAGCTAAGACTTTTAAAATTGACATGCCTGCTTCAGCGTGTTTCGGGAAAAAATTTAAAAATTTATTTCTTTTGTTCTACTTTAATTTAATTAGTGTATAATTTTTTCAAAATTATAGAATCCTTTTTAGCTTTGACTTTTAGTTCTCCGTCGACTGCCTGCTTCAACATGTTTCTGAAAAAGAAATTAAAAATTTATTTCTTTTGTTCTACTTTAATTTAATTAGTGTATAATTTTTTTGAAATTGTGAAATCCTTTTAAGCTATGACTTTTAAAATCGACGTGCCTCCTTTAGCGTGTTCCGGAATTTTTTTTTTTAAAAATTATTTCTTTTGTTCTACTTTAATTTAATTAGTGTATAATTTTTTCAAAATTATGGAATCATTTTTAGCTATGATTTTTAGTTTTAAATTCAAGATTTCACGTTGAAACATGCACGTCTTCGTCGACGTGCCTGCTTCAGCGTGTTTCGGAAATTATTTTTAAAAAAAAATACTTTTTTTGTTCTACTATAATTTAATTTGTGTATAATTTTTTCTAAATTATGAAATCCATTTTAGCTATGACTTTTAGTTTTAAATTCATATTCTTTAGTTATTGCTTTATTATTTTGAATGTCGGTAATATTTGTTATATCTTGTAACTACTTTGAGTAAAAAATTAAAGGTCGATGACGAAAAATACTTTAATTATAGACATCTTAATGGACCTCTTCACAATAAATTTGCGCAAACAAAAAGTAATTAACCACTTATATATCTAAAAATCATATTAAATTTATTCAACTTTCTAAATTCTACATATATCACATAAATTAAAATAAAAAAATACTAAGATATTGAATTCGTACTAGCACGGACTCCTGTATCTATTATATATATATATAATTGACGAAGAAAAAGACAAAGTCACCTCCAATATTAGTTCAAATAAGATATTCCTTACTGCCATATTTGTCATCTTATTTATTACTCCCTCCGTCCCATGTGAGGTAGTTTGACTCTGCACGAAGTTTAAGAAAGAAAGAAAGAAAGATTTTTAAAATTTGTGGTCCAAAATGAATGATAAAAATTTGTATGGCTGTAAATCATTGCATTAAAGATAAAATAAATATTTTATAGTTAAATTGTTACTTAATATAGAAATATGTAATTTTTTTTTAGAACGACAAAAAAAAGAAGTAAGTCACATAAATAAATTGGGACAGAAGGAGTATCTATTTTATATACTAAAAAGATAAGGGAGTAATATAGACCTCTTGTCTAGGAAAGTGCAACCAATAGTGAGAAATATCCCCAATACTAACACAAGTTGTGAAATGCCATTTTAACCACAAGATGGGGCTCAGATTCCATACGCTCTCTGTACACATTTCTTCTTCTATTACAAGTAAGATTTCATACTATTATCCTGTAAAGTTAATACTGTTATCCATTATATTTACTTGTTGGAATTCAGTAGCTCCATCAACAATAACATTTACTTTGTATTTTTTTTGGAATTGAACTTTGAGAAGCACATTTAGCTATAAAATTTTGAGTTCATCTTGAAGTTGAATTTTAGATTTTGAAAAACAACAAAATGGTGTTTTCACTTTTTTCATTCCAAATATTTACCAAAAAAAAAAGTATAAGAATATCTCCAATTTGTATTCACGGCCGAACTCAAATTTATATCATTTTCACATTGAAAACAAAAACTATTTTTTATCAAATTTTACAATGAATGATGACCATATCTTTAAGATTGAAAAAATATGTATGATTGAAATTATGTTATATCTTGAACATAAGAGTCTAAAAGTTGTTCTTCAAAAGGACATATTGACGAGACAAAATCTTTTTAATTCTTCTTTCATTGATCTCGCTATGTTTTGTAATTTAGTAGCAACCAAAACCTAAATAATGAAAATTAGCCGGTTTAAATTTATGTTGAGGACACATGAAATTCTTGTAGCTGTATCAAATGTAGAACAAGTTTCAAGATTTTACTACTTTTAATGTACTTGCTTTGTTGCTTTCAATGACTTGTGGTTAGGTATGTAACTTTTCGGTTTTCCTATCCAGTGAATAATCGTAAGATATTGTCTCACCTATCTGTTAGTAGAATTTTATATTGAGTCAAATTAATATATATATATATTTTCCTATAGCTTAACTTGGTTTTGATCTTTGAAGCAACCGGGACATTGAAATCTAGAGATTGCAATGCCCGCATTTATCCTTCTGGTTCTACCAAGTCAAAAGAACCTGCTAGGAGAGTGGTCAAGGTGTCTTCCGCGCTTGTAGAAACAGCAGCATCTATTGCAGTTGCTGCTACTGTTGTGGGGGCTGCAGCAACTATTCTTGTAAGGAGAAATAAAGCTTCTGAAGCAATTGAGGTGCGTTGATATTTATTTCTTTCGATAGAAATACTTGTTCATATCCTTGAGCAGTTAAACAATATTGTTATCTTGGGGATGAAATTACACTAAGGGTATTTTCTGATACTGATCTTGAAACCATGGTTTGCTGACATTTCTGTTTTTCAAGAATTTGTTGTTCATGTGTTTTGGTGATCGCACCTTGCTGTTGTTGTTACGCACTACTTTGCTTTGTACTAGCCGTAGTATTGAAGTTCTTGTGCTTTTTATATCTAGCATCGTTCAGTTGTTCCGATTATCACACTTTTTTTTTATTGTTCTTGTACCTTTCTACACTGTTTTGTTTCTAGCCATTCAGTGAGGTTAACTGTTAGCCTAAGGTACCAATCTGTAGTAGGTTATTTGCTGCTCTTCTTGGCATGATTGTTGATGTATCTCATTTGTCTGACTATTCCCTCAATTTCAATATGTTTGTCTGGTTTTGATTTGGCACAAAGTTGACCAGAAAAGAGGAAAATCAATATGCTTGTTATTATGCTCTTAGACAACCCGCTTTGATCGTTGTTCTTACCAATAGACAGGCCCCGCCGAGAATCTGTGAGGATTGTGGTGGCTCTGGAGTTTGCGCAGAATGCAGAGGGGAAGGATTTGTGCTAAAAAAGATGTCAGATGAAAATGCTGAGAGAGCAAGACTTATGGCAAAGAATGCAGCTACCAGATATACAGCAGGGTATGTTTCCAATTCCGTTTATCCCCTCATTCATAGATACATGAATTCATATCATGCATTTGTCAGGCTTCCGAAAAAGTGGGGCTACTGTATGAAATGCAATGCTGCTCGATCCTGTACTTCATGTAGCGGCGTTGGCAAGTTGAACTAATTGTTCTTCATCGGACAGACATTGCCACAATACAAATTCAATTTGTTTGTCCATATAGAACTGTAACAAACATTTTGCCATGGAATCACATGATGAGATCTTCATACTACACAAACTGGGGAAAAAAAACATTGAGATATTTATTGCACAGTTTCTTAATGCTCAAGCTGCTACGCCACTTCTTAATTCCATTTGCATTCTAGAGTAATGTTCCTGTTATTTACATATTCAAATACTTTATCAAACATTCACACCTTCCCTCTCATCTCAGGGTGAGGCAAGGAATTGTTTCAAATGTTCGTTGTTCAATATCTCGGCATTCACGCCTACTTAATTGTTTGGTAGGGTGTATGGTGGAAATTTTGGATCTATGTATAACTAATCCATGTATTAGTTATGTTGATTTTTGGCTTCTTTTTCTTTTTTTTTGCAAGTCCCACATCGGTGGGTTTAGGTTGGGGAGGAGGATTTGGAGGTTATAAATTAACCTCCTCCCACATCGGTGGGTTTAGGTTTGGGAGGAGGATTTGGAGGTTATAAATTAACCTCCTCCCCTTCATTGTATTTTATCCCAAAATTTGTATCTCTTCTCCTCTATTAATTAAATAGTCCAATTGGGCGGTGCTTGGAGATTAAGCTAAATTAGCTGAACTCCGTTAACAAAATTCTGGTGGTTTTTTTAGTATTCAATATTATTTGTCGGGTTAATTATTTTGTTGCTTTTGTGGGATAAATTACCCGATTTTTCCCAACAAGTGGTATCAGAGCCAAGGTTCTGTCTGAGTATGCTTTGTGGTTGCAGCGTTGTCTGATCTTCCACATCATAAAAGGATTACTTTAGTCAATTTGAAACTTTGGGTCGTTTGAAATTGTAATATTGAATACTATTTGTAGAGTCTGTAATGGCGAGTAAAGATCAAGAAGCAAAGGAGGTTGTCTCAAATACTCCATTCGGGGCGTTGGGCT